>JAODUH010023289.1:0-24712 GCA_027564835.1 Typhlichthys subterraneus
GCTGGCGTCTCCCTTAGAGATAGGGTGAGAAGCTCAGCTATCCGTGAGGAACTCGGAGTAGAGCCGCTGCTCCTTTGGGCGATGGATGGATGGATGGATGGATGGATAATTTGGGGTTGATTTGTAAAATATAAATATAACGTCTGGAAATATAAATCTGGAAAAGTACGGAATTTGTAAATGGAAAATGTGTAGGATCCCTGTGGTCAATTATACATATTTTATTTGTTCATAATTTAAAAAAACCTAGCAAACAGGACAAAAGAAGGTAATTACATTATTCATAATTTTTGTGAAAAGTGATTATGAAAACAGATTACATAAATACCTAAACACAAAACCCATTCTTTATACAAATATTATCAAAAAGGGAAGTAAAACAGTTAAAATTATTACATTGCATTGCTGCTCCGGGTCCATCATAGTACTTACGAGCCCTGAGATTTGCCTGAATATGATTATTGTATATTCATTTGAGCATCTGAATGAAGACCCAAATGATTTGGTGTTCAATTATGTGATGGCATTGTGAAGAACATTATTACCATATTCATTGTTTTTAGACTATTCACAAACAATGAAAGTCATTTTACAATCACAACAAAATCATTGTCTCATAAGAGAGCAAAGAAAAGCTCTTTAGAGTACAGTATATGTTTCTCTGTAGTGTCAAACAGAAAGAAAGTAATTTCTTCTGAGGGAATGGACAGGTCCATGAGAACTTTTGAGTAAACATGAGATGTTTACTGGAGGACACAGAGTTCAGTGCTGTCCTGGGCATGTGTGTCTTCAGAGCCATCAGCATCTCTGCTGGTCCTGTTGTGGTCACCCTCGGACAGTCCCTCCCGGGTGTTGGCATTGAGATCTAGAGTCTGTCTCAGCTCCATCAGCAGCTCCTTACCTTCACTCGATGGCAGGTTTCCCAGGTAGTATTGAGGTGTCAACTCTACAAGCCTGTAGCGATGGTGGCAGAAAGAAGCACCACAGATGTATAATTTATTCATTTATGTCTAGATCTGATATGTCATCATGAAAGGTTCAGTCCTCAATTGTCCTAAACCCAAGCTCAGTTTCTATTTAAACAGTATTCTATTAGAGGTAGAGAACAGTGTGAGCCTATGAGCTGTAAGGGCAGGGTGGAGGAGAGTATAGATCTTTACCAAGAGGAGTTTATATTATTTCCCAGTTCGTTTCCAATGGGTCGGTCATGCATCTGTGTATTTATCATTACAATGATTCTAAATGGATCTGTAGCAAAACTGGCTACATTATTTATGGCATTGAGTTAAAATGTTATCTTACGCTCAACTACTCCCTTCAATAAACACAATATTTCACCCGATAGTGGCGGTATCTCTTTGTGACAAGGCAATGGGGCTCACAGGAAAGGTAGTCTTTACTCTGGGAAACGCTGTTCCTGCAAAACTCCTCAGGGTTCATTCAAGCATTTTTAGCATTAAACTCAATTTAAACTCAATTTACTTAAATGTTTCATAAAGTCCCAGTAAGAAATACGCAGGGATCTCACATGTGCGGATGGACCTCTGAGGCCGTGCGGATGCAGTTGTCATGTGAGATGGTGAAGTCGTGGTACAGGACCCAGGTGGGCGGGCCAGGGCGGGGATGGCGACACGTGTAGGAACAGTAAGGGTGGAGGTGCGCTACGTGGCGGTGCGTTAAGAGGAGGTAGTTCCCTGAACCGTCCACATCATGGGCCACCTGCAGGAAGACACAGGCTATTAAAGTGAGGTGTGATGGTGCAGTTTATTATGCAGTAAAAATATTATTCCCATTTTACACTCTTAAGAAAATGATGATTACTTTCAGGAAGAACCCTGAGATGAGGGCACGCTTGACGTTAGTGCAGTTGTCTTGGCATCCAAACGCAGGAGGTGACACAGGTAGCTCTATTCGATGCATCACATCCAGTAGCTCCGCCCTGATAACCACAGCCAATCGCAAGGCAGATGGGTTAAAGAAGTTTGTAGTGCACCATGCCTCATCTTGGTTATCTGTAAAAGCATTACAATAACTAGTAACAACAATCATCTTCCAACAGATGTATACTGACCCCTGGAGGACCATATGTGAACCACATCTGAGTTGTTTTGCTTAATACTAAATGTATATATGTTATAGTATTGTGTGTATTCCAACTTACGTTCTATAAAGGCCTTATAAATATTAATTAGAGTTAGGTGGTCTCCTTCTGTGTGCAGCAGGGGGCGCCGCTGAGAGACGGCATCCTCCTCTCTATCAGCTGCTGGGGTTACAAAGCAGGAAGGTGCTAGCAAAAGACAAAGGACAAACAAACAGATAGAAACCATTCAATGAAACAGGTAATTGTCCAAACATACAGTCATGTATGTATGTATGTGACAGATTTACATAGGCTGCAGGGCCTGTGTGTGTGTGGGTGCGCGCACGTGGCTACCTGTGAGCATGGCGGCGATGGTGAGCAGCTCGTTCACACAGTCATATTCGCAGGCGGCGATGAGGGCCTTGGCCAGCGGTGGCTCCAGAGGCAGCTCAGACATGATGATGCCCACCTCCGACAGGTTTCCATCGTCGTCCAGGGCTGCCAGATAGTCCAGGTCTTCCAGGGCCTGCATCAGAGCCTCAGGGGCTGGTTGGAGCGAGGAGGGAGGAAAGCGTTCACACTGGCTCTGGGGCTGACAAGCTGTCAAACCAGTTTGCTCCAGAATTATAGGCGTCCTCAGGGCTTCATTTGTGCCGGAGCACGCCGGAGCTCGCACCCCCACCTCTCAGATTAGGACCGGCACGTATTTGATTGGATCTGGTACCTCATTTACTGTCAAAAGCTAATAAATAGGCTAAGTTTTATTTTATTTCCATTTGCTATACACTACTTGTAAATCACTGGATGCATTTTAAATCTGATTCAATCAAAGAAAGACATCATTCACTGATGTGCAGTGATCAGCATAGGCTATAGAATATTGAGCGACATGTCAAGTGAGGTAGCGCTTGAGTTCTAAAATATCCAAAATACCAACTAAATTATTACAATTACTACAAAAGGATGTATAACCGCGCAATACCTTAATTAGAAGCAGGGAAAATTAGGCAGTTGGCTGTATGGTTGGCTGTTTTGGATCAATAAACAGTAAGGTAAGCACCCATTTTGTTACTTTTCTCCGCTGTGAAGATTAATATGCCGATTATGGTGGTTAATGATTATGGTGGTTTTTGGTATTTTGACAAATTGTTGCTGTATCCCCACAGCTACTGTAAGCAAGTGGGCATTTGTGCTGTGGTCTTGAGACAAGTACTGCATTGGGAAATCTTGCGGGCATACCGTATTTACCTTTGCTGCGGGCAGGAGTGCATGTTCAAAAAATACACTGCGGGTCCCGTGACCCCGCGTATTGCAGGTGGATGTGTCCCCGCTAATTCCCACTGATCTCACTTTCTCCACTGATTCTTAAAAAGTCTTAAAATGTTAACATGTCAAAAAACATGTCAATATGTCTACTGGACGTGGCATTCAATTTCAAACTGTCAATACATCCTACAATTAATTTGTCTGTAGGCCTACATGTGCTCCAGGCACTGATTCCTTTTTGTGTGTGTTCCCGGACAAATTTCCTTCCCCCTGACTCGCCGAAGCAGCACCCTCTCTGAGCTCCGGGACCTCCTGATTTACAAATTAAGCACTGGGCACCCTTAATTAAAGATCAGCAGAAATAGATCAAGATACAAATGTCTACTGTTTGTTCTGACGCAAATAAAGGAGAGAATCTATGGCTGTATGAATTAATCTATGGCTGTATTAATGTAAATGCAATAAAAGAGCAAAAATATACTAATAAGAGGACGGGTCGATAAACAGGGATCGATAAACCCCACATTCCCACCGCACAACCTAGTAATATTCCATGCCTTATTCTGTGCCTTCATTAGCCTACAACTTCACACTCATCTAGACTTAAATAGATTTACTGGTTTTGCTAGACAATGAAGAAATACTATCAACAACGATATATTTTGGTCGCACTGTTTCCAGTGAACAATATTGTTCTAATTAATACATTTGCTGTCATTTTTTTTCTTTCATTTAATCATGCTTGATTAGAAGACAAAGCTAAAACGTTTGTACACTATTTGTAAGAATATTCACAAATCTAGTGTAGCTGGGTTTCCGCACAAACACAATCTATAACTATCCTTCAGCTGACAACACCTTAAGATAGGACATATAAGTGCTGCATATATTTTATGAAGAAATGCAAATTGCACAAAGTAAGCTCAAAAGAAAGCTGTAAACTGAAGTCTCCTGAAAAAACATTTATTTGTTTATGGAGCTTGGCAGCATCAAAGTGTTAGCTACCGCCCTCTGCTGGACTGTCCAGGCTATTGCACTATGCCAGTACTAACCAGGGCATGTATGAACAGGCACAAGAGGTAAATGTCCCTGGATGGAGCTGCATGTGTGAATAGAGAACATCACTAGCTGTGCCTGCAGGTCATTGACCAGGAACAATGTGTGAAAAGGGCACTGCAGGTGTCAGCTACCTGGTCTGTCTAGGAACTTGCACTGCCCCATGTCGGCGATGTCCAGCCTTTTGAGCAGCAGCACCAGGTGACTGAGGTTCTCCTCTAGCACCCCTGGGCACTGAGCTTCAGACATGCCCTCGTCATAGAGCGCTTGTCCATACAGACGCACACACACACCTGTGGAGAGCAGCACATCAGCAGTGGTGGCTGCACTAACAAACAACAACAGCTCTATTTACTCTGTTGCTCCTGAACAAAGTGCATGTGTTATCTTGTCACAGCACTGTCGTCTATGTCACTATGTAGAGTACACTGCCAAATCAGAGAGATACCATAACATGCTCAGAGAACCTTCTGACAGTCAGACAGTGTGTCCTACCTTCCAGTGGGCTGTTGACTCTCTGAGCACGCTTGTCTGCTTGCTGCTTGCTGATTGGCCGTAGGACCTGAGAGTTCGCCCTAATTTGTGGATTGTAAACCTGCGGGGGAAGGAGTTACAGAAGGGCAAGCAACAATGACATCCTGAACATGTTGAATTGGCTCTACTGAAATCAAGCAGGTCTCCCCAGATACATGGAAGTGTGTGTGTGTACTGGATGAACCCACTGTCTTGAGCTGAAGACCTGTGTCTATGACATAGCGGATGGCCGGCAGGGAGAAGGAGGCCTCTGCCAGGTGGTCAGAGAGGATGACTCTGCGCTTCAGGCCGGCTCCCAGCACTGGTCCATCCAGGTTCTCACAGCTCTCATTCATTGGAGAGGCATCAGGTTCTGTATCGTAGACCCTCTGTGTGGCCCCTCCCAGAGCAGCATAGAGGGGCAGGACCCTCAGAGGACCCAAGTGAGGACTTAGTGCTACCATCTCCTTCTCTAGCAAGGATGCACACTCCTCTATTTCCTGGGGGTGGAGGCAAGGATAGAGTCAGCAGGCACACATGCACACACAACACACACACCAGCCGCTAAACAATATCCTGTTGCCCTTTGACAGCAATGACACCATGGGCCCTATTCTAATGCTCCAACTGCACGGTCTAAAGCACATTTCGCAAACGTCATTGAGGGAGTGTCCAAATACACTTATGCTATTTTAACAGCGGGAAAAAGGGTTGGACCTACTCTGTGTTTTGGGCATAATGTGTGAAAAACCAATCAGTGTAATCTCCCTTAATAATCCAGGCACACTTGCACCATAGTCAGATTGCTATTATACCAGTGGGTTTGTGAAGTGAGTAGACCATCTAACAGCAAGATTCCACCAAGATCCCTAAAATATGTTGATGTAGGCTACACACTAATATTTCACATTGTACGTTGCTCCTGCACGTCCATGTGTGGAGTGTACGCCTGTTGTGCACATGCCATAGGCGGTACTATATTTATAATGCAACACGCGGTCAATTTAGACCAGGTTTTTGCCAGTCATTCACACAATCACTTTCCGCTGCCTCAAGATAGCAATGCTCTAGACCACGCCTCATGTTTAGACCAACACGCCCATGGGCACGGCGCAAGTGCATTGGCTATTTAAACAATGTGGGCGCTGGACGGAAAAATGACAACTGCATCGGTCTGAAAACAGCAAAGACACGTGTTGGCTAATATACACTCTATATTAGCCAAACATCTCACACAAACCATGTCAGCACACTGGGTGTGTGTGTGTGTGTGTTTAATGTACACATACTGTAGATGTACGGGTTGCAAGCAGGAATAAGTGTTTCCTACAGGTAGATGATAAAACCTATACAGTATATGCCAAGGTCCGCCTTATAAACTGGAAACCAGGGTTGGGTGAAAGCCAAGCTGCAAAAGGTGTGGAGATGTTGACATATTGGGTTGTGTGTGTGAGCGCGCGCGTAAACACTATACAAGCCAATGCAACGTCAATTGGCAACACTGGGATTATATATTAGAAATGTGCAAATATAAATTCAATAGTTTAACATATTTTCACAATAACTTGATCTGACGTATGATGACATTTGAGCTAAATACATACAAGAGGAACAACACTGTCATTGTTTAGATTGGCCATGGAATGTTCCGTTTCCCCTGGTTGGCACTTGGCACAAAACCAGAGTTATTCTTTGCTTCCATCAACCAGCTACGCTGCATTCGCTGTTAGTAGGCCAACTACTGTTTACTTGAGGTACCTCTGGGGTTTAGGGGATGCAAGGATAACAGCAATGTTAAACACATTTTAATCATGGCCTTTCTAGTGGTAACATAAACTGTGTGAGGGAGGAGGACAGCTGAAATGTGCATGTGAGTGTATGCACGGTCTTATTTGCATTTGAGTGTGCCAATTCCAACCTGACACCGGTCACATGAAACCCTTGCCACAGACACCTCCCAGATAAAAGTGTCAGAGATACTAGATCTGCCCAGCAAGGAAGGCTAGGCAATATATAAACCTCCACTGGGAAATAAGTAATACAAATATAATTACACCATTGCGTCTCTCACAGCCCCCAACATTACACTGCATTACTGAAAAGGCGTACTGCTTATGTTAAAGACATAGTATACAATGATGATTCCATTAGCCTGGTTAGCAAATCAGCTGTTAGCTGCTAACTCTGTGATACAACTGACCTGGTGTTGGTCGCTGTTAAAACCTTTGTGGCTAAATCAGCCAGATTCCAATCAAGTTCCCTGACTTAACTGGGGCCAGAAAAGCCTGCCAGGCAGCCACCTAGCTACACAGGCTGGTTCCAAGTGGATATGTACTCCCGCCCCTCTGAGCACTAATGGTGCAATCCATTGCAAGACACTTCAACCGCATGCTTGCAAAGATGTTTCCCAACACAAAGTAAAACTGGAAGATGTTTGGCTTATGGCTAACTGTGTGCTCCCACGCCGCCACATTGCTGTGATGTCAGGTATGTTTATGTCGGCGAACTCGGGCTTGAGACACCTTGCCCCAGTTTCCATTGCAGGTTTCCGTGTGGGAGGTGGTGTTGTTCTGGTTCCGGGTGCAGCGTGTCAGTACCTGCTGACTGGCCAGGAACACCATCACGTCCCCCTCCTCGGCCCTGCGGTGGAGGTCCAGCACCATGTGACAGGCTGCACACAGGACTCCTTTGCCAGCGGGGGGCTCCCGGTACACCATCTCCACCCCACGTTGCACCCCCTCTGGCTCCAGGCTGAGGTGCGGCACGGACGGCCCCAGGAAGTGTGCGAGGCGGGGGGCCAGTGCCGGGTGGGCGAGCAGGACCACGCGGAGGTCGCGCGACCGCTGGCGGCACACGTCACACAGCAGGCCCAGCAGCACGTCGGTGGGCACGGTGCGCTCCTGGAGCTCGTCTAGCACCAGCACGCCGTACTGCCGCAGCAGGGGGTCAGACATCATCTCCTCCATCAGCAGGGAGTCACTGACGAACCTGGCCAGAGGAGACAGAGTCAGGCTGACTGCTGCACCAGCGGTCCTGGAGAAAGAGTGTCCTGCATGCTTTACTGGGCATGTCTGCCTGCTCATATGAATGGGTCGTTATCAGGCTCTGCAGAAGCCTGATAACGAGCCATTCATGAGTCAGGTGTGTTGGAGCAGGGAGACATCTACAACATGCAGGGCTGTGGTACTCCAGGAACATGGTGAGAAACACTGCTGTAGACATGAAGGCAACTGCAGTCATTCTCCCAGGGCTCTACTGGGAGCCCTGGTGTTCAATCAGAGTAGGAATATTTGAAATGCCCATCAAGTTAATTAGTTTTCATATTTTGTGACAATGGGTTACAAAGTAATGTATTTATTTTGTGCTATAAATTGGTCTGAAAGGTTTGCGAAACACTGCTTCGAAGGAATGAAAAACCTTCAGGTACAGCCATTTCTTTTTCTTTCTCTCCATAATAAAGGGAGAGTGGAGGAAAGGGTAGATGGATCAACTTTCTGGAAAGGTATTCTCCAAAGGCATTATGGCCAACTTCCACTGTGAGATGTAAACAAAGGCTGAGGAGCGGCAGGCGTGGCTGTGTTGAGCTCATGTAACACACAATCTGCTTCATGCCTAGGGATGAGGAGGACTCATTTCATAGGGACAACAGGTGCTCTCATTAACGGGACATAGATGAGTGTGCGCGTGTGTCTAAGTGTGTGTTTAGGCTGGAGATAACGCCAGGTAATAGAAGGTAAACTTACCAGTTGGGTTTCACACGTTTTTCAAGATTAATATCAATTCTGTTGAAATTACTTTGTACTACTGTCAACAGCAGAACATATTTGACCACTTCATCCAACATGGCATAGCCCAGATGACAGTGTATGTGGAATTGTTCTAGCTCAAAAGCCCAAGGCCTGTGCTCAGCATAATGCATCTCTCTGTGTGTGTGTGTGTGTGTGTGTGTGTGTGTGTGTGGCCTACCTGAGCAGGGTGTCAGGTGTGCAGCTGTCATCGTGGGGCACCCTGTAGCCCACCTCCAGGCCCAGCGTCAGGTCCATCTCATCAGCCACACGCAGAGCCAGGCTGCTTGCTGCCACCGCATAGGGCTGGGAGCAGCACACCAGGCCCTGGGAGAAGTCGTGGGACAGGGCGTACTCCACGCACCACTGGGGGACCTGTGGGGGCCACCACACACATACTGTACTAACATGGTAAGTATTACCGTTTGCACTGTTTCCCTGGACCTACAGTAGTCTGAATCATTCATACAATATGACATGGCATTCCTCTCAAAAGAGGCACCCGGTACTAACAGTAGTATGAGCTACATTCACTGTTAAGCATAAGCATAAAAGCATAAGCATGCTTTGGACACTCAGCAGCCATCACTTACTTCAGGCTAACAAGACTAGGTGCTGTCTGAATGAATGGGGAGAAAGCCATAACAGCACTTTCAATCATCGCCGGGACGGGACATAAAAACATGCATTTAAATCACCAGTGCAACCACATGATTGTTAGGTTAAAGGTTCAGTTATAAAGCAGATGATTGGCTCTTTGGGGGAGGAGGTTTGGGAATTGTGCCTCCTACCACCATCTTTGGCATTACGGACTTCTTCCATTCCATTCAGTATTCTTTAAAGTGTGATTCAGCCCAGCTCTAAGCCTGATTCCACTCACTGCACAATTTAGAGAAAATGCTCAAATATAGTCATGGAGCTGAGTGATGGGAGGGGCTGGGAGGGGCCCCACTAACTAACATCAGTTAATTTAGAGAATTCAAAAGTGTTTCATTCTGAAGCCAGTAAGGACCATGGGCGATATTAAACGGATATGACGTAGAGCCATTTTCAAACCATAAAATCCAGTATATAACGTATACGTATATACGTAATATTACGTATATAAAAAACGTGGTCAAAAAACACATTTTAGGGAGCGGTTACTCTTTAAGTAGTACGTATCTTATATGTCTCTGGTATAGTCTTCCTGCATTCCTGGTTGTGAGGGGAGAGTTGATGATTTGCTTTTGGGTGAATAATTTCTTTAAGATCATAAGTACAGTGATTGTATATGCTTTATTGTCTGTAATTAAACCTTTACGAGCAACACTTAAAGCTACTGCATGCCTAAACCAGTCTGCTTGTGTGGCTGTCAATCCAAATAGCTGTGGCACATGCAGTCTACCAACACACTTTTCCCAGGTACAAGTATGTTGGCAACACAATGATCCAAATTTACAATGAGTACAATTACAAGGATTAAGGAGCAGGTTGGGGTTAGACATCCCAGGCCTACTGGTAGGTAGGCAGTGCTGGTTGAACTCATGGCCTATATCTGCTATATCCTGCCTGCTTTGTTTCACAGCAGTGGTGCTCCTCTCCAGTAAGCCAGGCAAAACCATTCATGCATTCGTGTAGAATGCCACTGCAGCACTGTGGCTTCAGTTGTAGACATAGTGTGTTGTGTCAGTGGGTGTGTGCTGCCTGGCCTACCTGTGTGCTCTTGCCTGCTCCGCTGGGCACACTGAGCAGCACCATGCTGTGGCTCTCCAGGTGCTCCAGCAGCATGGACTTGAGCTTCCACACGGGCAGCCTACGCCTCTCTTCCAGCAGGGAGTAGTAGCGCGAGGAGAAGGGCAAGCCGTCGTAGGGGTTTACCTCCAGGTCTCCCAGCAGCTGCTCCTCTGCCCCGTCTTCCTCTATGTTCTCGGACGCAATGGAGGAGACCGAGAGGGAGTCCAGAGCTTCTGCAGGGTGCAGTCCCGACTCCCGAGGGGAGAGGGCGGTGGTGGGAGTGTCCGGCGGTGATGACATCATCACACGGGGAGACAATTAACAGGCGGTAGGGGACCCAAGTAACCTGTGCACAAGTGGAATGACGGATGAGGTGTGATACCGTATGGATATGGATGCTTATTTGGAGACTTTCATTGTGCCTTCACAGCTCAGTACAAGAAGGCTGCAGCCAGGCAAATCAGATTTGGTTTACAAATGACATGATATAACGTAGCCTCTCTTTGTGATTAGATAGCATATTGTTTTATCACTTGTCACCGGCTGCTAGAGTAACACCATAGAACTATACAAGAACTGGTGGACAATTCATTATAGGTGTTATCAGCGCTTGTAAGCTAATAGAGTGTTAAATTCAGCTAATATCTCCTCACGGTCCACTAGCTGCCCCTTCTGTATACACAATGAAAATAATCTGGTGTTCCTAACTTCCTACACAGCCCTGGCTCTGTAAATGGGAACACAAACAAAGTGGTGCAGACCGCACCATAGGCAGAGCCTCTGAGGGAACACCACATGTATGGTATTTAAGGGAGAGGTGTTTTTGTGTTGACTGATTTCAAATGATGACTTCGACTATATTAAACAAGGCTTACTAACTTTAGGATAAGAAGGTAAACATTTGTCATGATCTGTGGCAAGTGCAACTATGACAAAACATATGTCAACAACAACACACACACCATGAATGTTGTTGGACAACATAAATTAGGCAGGTAGATAGTAAATGCCATTCCACAAATGGCATGGTCTTAAAGGTCTTAAATGTGGAGTGGGGGCTTGTATAGCAGCCGGAGAATACTCAAGTGCATTCTATGAGCAGACCATACTATAGTTTTACACGTATTTATTCAGCTTAATATTGTTATCATCACCACAGCCTACTTACTTATACATTCTCGTAGCAAATTACACTATAGGTATTATTAAACAGAGACACAAAAAGCTAGGCGTACACTGGATAAATATTTGAGTTGTCATCCATTGGTTCCTGAAGCAAGGGTGATTACCCCAGCATCACATGAGAATCACGTAAGAGTACAAGACACACTATATCAGCCTGTTAACTACAGATAACATGATGTGCTAATGCAAATACTACTGAAACATTCCTATTTTGAATGTAATATAAGCATTACCAAACCAGAAAACGTAAGACTGTAAGGCCATGTAATGATAATGACCACAGAGGTCTACAGTACCGGTAACGTCGCATTGTTCAGTATTTCGACATAAATCCCCGACATTCACCTCATTCCTGTCTGTCAATCAAGTCGGGAACTGGACCTGCCAGCAGCTAGCCTACGTGTCAGCTGACAACCAGACATAATAAGAAACAATACAAACATCTCCCGGTACTCAAATGTAATCTTACCTGCAAAGCATTGTTTGTAGAAGTGTTGTTGCTGATACTGTGGAGCAACGTTGTATCTTTTGAAGGTGTATTATTAGTCTGCTACAGTAACTACTGTAGGCTAGGCAGTCAACCCTTTAGTACTGCGAAACAGTAGAATAACTGTAAAAACATACCGCCAAACTCTCAGTGCTTCCGCGACTCCTTGTTAGTACCGGATAAACTCGTATTTTCTGAAAATGGCTTAACAAAATCGACGTAAATGCGTTATTGACCTACCTAACAGCCGCCATGTTGGGCTGTCCGACTGCGCAGGTGGAGTCGATAGTCAAAGGGGCGTGGCTTAGAGATGCTGTCAAAACCTTCAGAGCTTTTAGTCCTACACTTCGCATCAGCTGCCACACACCTATAGATAGATCTATGTCCCAAACAACCCCAAATGTATGTTGCGTTTTATGCTAGCTATGCACACAAGAGCAGGTGGCATTATGGTTGATATGAGCTACGTGTTTGAGCTACACGTGTTTGTATGTATGCTGCTGCCTGCTGGTTCGCCCACAAGGACAATTCCAGACACACACATCTGATCTGATCTCATCTGATCTGACTGAGCACACCAAAACATCACAACACAATGGATTCTTTCAGAATGAATAGGCCTGGCAAGGTAATGCTAAACATCTAAGCTTTCTCAGGACCAACAATCAACTTTGATGGAAAAGGCTCTCCACCTAATGTCATAGCATGAGATGAATCTGAAGACTGTGATGTAGGGTTATCAATTTATAATTAACCATTTGTTTCCTGTACAGCCTGTACTGTATGTTTGCAACTAATGACACAATTACTCATGCTTGATATGAGCACCACCTAATGGTGACCATCTATAATGGTGCAATACATCAAACCTGTTTCTAATCAACATATTATTTATAACAAATACATTTTTGTTCAATGTCTTTGGTAATCCCCACAATTGCATGTGGATCTTATTAGATATATTCTAATACACTATATAATGAAAATTATGACATTGGGCTCAATAAGAGAAAATGTCACCTATAAACAAAAGAAAATTTAAATGTGCAAAATGCCAAAATCCACCTGATAGATATTCCCAGCACGATAAATAGACTAATAGAAATTTACTTAATCAAAACAGTTTTTCACAATCAAATTTTACATAGATGTATCTCATAATTCAGCCACATGACCAATACAAACAATATCCAATCAAAAATATACCCTGTAACTGTTTGTACAACATAAATCATGAAATCTTAATTTAAATTCTGTATCAAAAGGGTTACCATGTGTCATACTGTAAATCCCTGGCTTTACCCACCCTCAGGCCAAAGTCCCTGACAGGCAGGGAGTACAGTAGGTCAACAGCAATAAACAGTTTCATCACCCATCATCATTTGCTGAATCCAGATAAAAACACACATGCTTACAAGCCAACTATCATATTGTCAAAGAAACAAATACAATTAAGTAGTTTATAGCGGATTGTGTGCATGGATTTATTCCAATAGTTGTCTAAACAGAGTTTGAAACCATGTTACATTCTGTTTTTATTAATTAGTAATTTATTAGTATTCATAATTTAATGTACAGTAAGCGCAGTAATATGCGGATTATTAATTACTGCAATAAACAAATATCAAAAGTACATCTTGATATTTTGTAATCAATTGTAGTATGTTACTGATTGATCCCTGGCTGAGGTTATAGCCTGGAGTCTTTCCCTCATTCGGTCCTCCCAGTCTGTGAGCCAGTGAAGGCTTCTCTCCAGGTGCTGGGAACGAGTAGGCATTTTGTCCAGAGCTCGCACAGCCTCAGGCAGGTCTACGGTGAGCCCTGCCCTGTGCACGGCGCCCTCAAACTTGGCCGGAGATGCGGTGGCGATGTAACACCTAACAAAGGGGTTTCAGTGGATATTGTATGGTAGCCTTAGCCACATGATGGTTACTTGTGAATGGAAGTATGCATGTGTGTTGCATGCACCTATAAATGGCAGGGTCTGGATTACAGTGGTAGTGGTGCCAAACACCCACAGCTGTGTGAGGACATAGCAGATACTGGTTCTCTTCCCAGCATTTCTTCATGGTCTCCACAATGCCCTCATCAGACACTGTTTCAGTTGATAGAACCTGGGACAACTGGAACAAAAAAGACAATAGATGATCTAAAATCGATAATACAACAACATTTCTATTGGACATGTAAACAACACATTCCTTTCAGATATCCTAGGTGAGTGTGACTCTTCTCCAATTATAGTGCTACCAGAACCGCAGATAGTTTGGAAACACAACTGTGTTTGTGTATAGTGGCTGTACACATTACCAGATATTACATCACACACTGGGTTTGAGGTTATGAGGGTGTTATTTTACAAATACCCTCATTCTACAAATTAAAGTAATGAGACAGGCTGCACATAAATCTGCATTTTATGAAATATTTTAGTATACATTTAACTCTAGTAGGAGTAATGAAAGAAAGATATCTCTATGCATGAAAATTAAGAATGATGTCCATAGGGAGAAATATAGAAATGCTTTTTACCGCTTTGTGGAGCTTGTCAGACAGTGTGTGTTTATCAGAGTGAAATTCTTCCATTATTTTCGTTACTAAGGCTCCATCTCTTCCTGACAGCAACCAGAACACACGCTCCATATTGTACGGGAACTGAAATCATATAAGACACATTTCCTTCTCTCACACACACACACACACACACCTGACGTGTGCTGTAAATACAGTCCATTCTGTTCCATTCCAAAACTAATTCAACTGCACAGAACTGTATGGGCTGCCTGCAGAGTAAGACTGCATTCATGTCACCTGAATGTCTATGGCAGATGCTAAGGTTTGCGTGACACTGGCTGCCTTGGAGAAGTCCCCGCTCCGTACTGTCCTGTGCAGTGTGTCATTGGCGTTGACCATGGCCACCATCTGGACGCCCATATGCTTCACAATGCACCCGGCTGATGAACAAACACAGAAAACACACACACAAGCATTTCACTAAGTCTTCAGAATGTGTATGTGTGTTGTACAGCGTACTAGCTTACATCGTACCAGTTTTATCTTACCGGCGATATTTCCCGCCCCTCCAGTGGGAACGACCACCTCCAGAAGGGGTAGGGGTGTGTCACGCTCGGACCCTTCCACTCCACTCATCTGGAGGTAAGCATAAATGAAGTGGGCCAGCTGGAGCATGACTCTGGACCAGTTGACCGAGTTAAGGCTCATGAGGCCGTGCCGCTTCACCAGTTCCTGATCAGCGAACAGACGGCACGCCAGAACGTCAAGGTCATCTGAGGTACCGCCCGCTAAGGGAAGAGAACATGCAGTATGTCGCTATGGGCTCTCATTATTCAGGGTTCAATGTACAGTGCTTTACAGAGCAACACTACTATTGATTGTTTACCATTAGTTTAAGTGCTACATTATGTACAGTGTACTCTTCAATGAATGTGTGTCTAACATGACTCCAATGGTGTATGTGCAATACACTGCTTTACAGATAAGTGCTTTAACTGAACCTGAAAACACATGGACGTTATCATCCAGGCAGGTGATCATGTGTTTCTCTTGGACGGGAGTGACACGCCCAGCTGGGTACAACACCACCACATCCATGGCACTAAGACCTTTGGCACTCTGCACAGCAGACCCCCCTGTGTCCCCAGAGGTGCCTAGAAGAGAAGCCCACAGGGGAAATGAAGAGTTATCCTTCAAAGGTAGAGTTAGCGATTGTAAGCTAAAGCTAATACACTTTGTCAAATGAATTATAATATCTCCTCACAATCTGTTAGCTGACCGTTCTTAGTGCGTGCTGGAAAAAACAATCCTGCACTTCTACACAGCCCTGGCTCCATAAATAGGAACACAAACAACGTGGTGCAGAGCGCTCACAACAAAAATATCCTAGCTTTCGCAATGCTTTTCCAATATGTGGGGCGGAGCTTCTGAGGGAGCACCCTATGGCATTGAAGGGAGAGGTGTTTTCAGTGTTCTCGAGAATGACTTACCCTGCCTTTAATTGTACTTAGTCTACCATTTCATGTAAATAATGCAGTAGTAATAATAATAATAATAATAATGTAATAATTTGATTTCACGTGTATATTATAATGCTAGTAACACCCTGGTTGGTACTAGCAAACAGTTGTATTGGATGTGCAGCACTTAATGTAGGAATTGCTTTATTTCAAACATGACCTTTAAAAGGACACCCCTCAATTGGTATCTGAAATTACCGTTGTGTGTAAAACCAGCAGTACAAACACGTTGCTATCCTACCGCTACATTGAAGGGCGCAGGCATCTTACAGATGATGATGGTTGCTCTGCGTCTCTCTTTCTGGAGGAGGTAGTCAAGGAACCTCACGGAGCAGGTCATAGCCAGGTCTTTGAAGGCCAGGGTCTCCCCATGGAAGAGCTCCAGGACTGACAGGCCATCCTTCAGCCTTACCAGTCTGACCACCTCTGGCACTGAAAAGCCTGACAGAGCTGCATACACCAAGCCTGGGGAAAGGGAGAGAGCGAGAGATGCACAGACAGTGCATGGATTTGCAGCCAAACATCAGAGGAATATAAAGAAAAATAAATGTTAAGATAAAACAGCACAAAAATATGAGACAGCACACAGATTGCAGCTCTGATATGAACTGATATACTGTACACTTTGAAATTGATACTTTATATGTTAACAGTAGCCTACAGTATCCTCATCTTTTTTACTTAAATAATCTTTTTATTGTAAATGTACCAATGATAGTTATAATCCAGCGACGTGAAACAAAGACTGTTACACAATGACCATATTATACCTATATAATATAATATATAATATATATACATATATATATTAGCCATGGGTTTGCTTATCAGTTTGACACCACTGATCTTCTCACCCTGCAAGTCCTCTCTGGGGATAACCTGGGTGGGGATGAACAGTGACGTGACCTCCATGACAATCTCTAGGTACGTCATCTTACTCCAGCTCCTCAGTGTGTCAGGGCTCAGCTTGGGCAGGCACTCTGGCATGAACATCCCCCCGTCTGGAGCATAGCCAGAGAAAAGGACATCCTGGAAGCTCCATCCATGGACCCCACCCCGTGTACTGCAGTACTGCATTGAAACAAACCTGTTGAAGGCTAAGCAGATTTTTGGTATTCTATTATTTTATTAACTCTGGTTGGGTGGCAGCTGCATGCACATACACAGCTACACATTTCCTTTCAGTAATCATTTGTCATTTGTTACTTTATTTGCAGAAATAGGTAGGCATAGATCTAGTAATTTATTTTATTTTATAAAAAAGAAAAGAAAAGAAAAAGAACGTTATATAATAACAAATAATCAAGTGCTTATAAGCAAACTGTTGCAAAATGTGTTATTACAAAATACAACACAGAGCATACTGTAGCCTAACAATGAATTTCAACAAATTATTCAAAATTTGCAGTTGCTAATGCCACACACAAAACTAGTACCGGTATATTAGAATGTTGTTCGCAAACATGGCAGTTGTAGTTACCGGATTAAAAATAACGCATGGTTATATCCCGTTGTTTTTAATAAACTGTCATAATTTGCAAACGTATTAAACGCAAAAAGTAAGTTACATTTAGTGCAGTACAACTCTCAGAACCTTTAAGCCAGATATAGTCTTAAATTCACATGCCAGTAAAATAATACAAGCACTGCACTTTACCGAACTGCTCCGCTTGATCTTTGGACTGTGTTTTGGGGGATTACCGTACACCACCCAGCACCGTTCAGTCAAATTCTATTTGCAAACAACGGAAGTTACAAATATTTGCGCTTTGTGAATAAGCGTTAGCAATTTTTGTGTTGTATGTTTCTGTTGGCGGTTGTTTTCGTTACTATTAAGTAGTTTGTATGTTTGAGATAAACCTCGTCCATCTATTGTATCGCGTAACTTCACCTAGACCTTATCCTACCAGAGCCATGGTAATAACTCTTTACATGGCTTTCTGGGCATACTGGACCGTCCGTACGAGTTAAACGTCACGTCCGGTAAGCGTATTTATTATAAATGCAACATATAGTATTAGTTTCATATATTTTTAATGGCACAAATTAGTAAACAATATACTTTTTAAATTACACATTTAAGGAGTGTTCTTAAAATAACAGACAGGTGACAAAGGTCAGCCCTGAAAATGCTGTCATTGGCATGAGGATTCGTAGTTAAATATTATGAAATTAAACCAATTTTGAAACTAAGGCCAACATAGTAACATTTGTTTATATTGGATGTCTAACCTTCCTAACTGCACATAAAATGCCTGCAACAAGCAACACATTCTCCTCCTTCAAACAACTATTGACACAATGGTAGGCTATGTTATGTTTGTGAATTGCATTTCTTTCTGGAAGGGATAACATATAGATTACAAATATATACATAACATTAAATATTTCAAACCATGACCAGTTTGCAACAATTCAATTAAAAAAAAAGGCATTGCACAATAGTAATAGTGAGATTATAATTAGTCTAGACATAAAAAGGCAAGTCATGTTGTGTTTCACCGCTATTTACAATTAAAACCCCAAATTAATTCCAGGATAGCTGAAGACCATTTATTTTGTTGTTATTCCTTTTATTTTTGGGTTCATGTCTAAATAGACTATATTTACCTATGATTTTTTTTAATTTAAAGTCAAAACTGTATGAGTTTCTTTTTTTTTTTTTTAACAAGCATCAGATTTTTGGACTAGTGATTTCACATTTTAATCCAATATTAACCACAATGTTAGCGATCAGTGCACTTTATTTTCAATCTGTAAACAATGCACCAAAACAAATCATAGGTTTTGAACTATAAAGAACAGTGAAATAAGTGAAAAAAAAATTGTAAAATGTGATACTCTTCAAGGATTATTTACTAGGAAATGCAATGTCTTTCTAACAACATTGATGATTTTATAAACAGTTTATTCAGTATCCCAGTAAATTGGATATATACCTACCACATTAATAACAGGTCAATACTGAGTCATGTTACACTTAAGACATGTTTCTGTCATGCCTGTTACACATCTATAATCAAAAAGATAAGGCATAAACATTCCTCACGAGTGTTAAAAAAAAAAACTGAATCTCTGCTGCCCAGAACCTTGGTCATCAAATAATTGGTTGGAGTAAAACTTAATTTTAACACTAGAAAAATCTTAACACTCAGCAATCTGACCACAATTTAAAATTCGGCAGATTGTAATTTTTGCTCTACCATGCCCAATTTTTAAATATGTGTGCTTTAACACTATAAAACAGGCTGGCAAAAGCATCCATATTTTGCCTGCTCCATGCATCAGTCTGGGAGCTCTCCATTGCGAGTGGTTGCGTGTCAGCGGCAGTGCAAGCAAGACAATAAAACCAGAACCTAGCTGTCCCTAACTGAATTAACCACATGGCTACATGGCCAATTGGCTGGTAGTTCTATGTTCTGGTCTCAAATGGTTATGGATTGAGATGATCTAGACTGATGTCTAAAGTGAAAGAAAATGTAGTAGGGGAGCTTGCAAAAACATGGTGGTTTTACCAACTATAATATAAAACAAGCCATGAAACATTACACTAATAAATTGTTTAGGTCAAAGATGTGGTATAGATAAAATGTATATATATATATATATATATATATATATATAATATTAAATAATTTAAAGCATGTACACTCATGTAATATGGAGATTCAATCATTTAGATATGAGAATGAACAGAATGAGCAAAATGTGCAGTTCCCCCCTGCCATGCGGGTAGACATGTCTAACAGTAAGACTAGTAGTGTTCACACTGCTGCACCTATACCAGTAGGGGGTAGTATACAGTTCAGGGATCACCATTTCGGGATATATAAAAAAAAAAAAAAAACACAACTTTTTTTCCATGGCCTTTCTAATGTGGTGGGTGATTATATAGAAAATTAAGATAAATCCCTCACTCCCCCCACGCCCCAAAAAAAAGTCTCCATGGGAGAGATGTGGGTGAGGGGAGACAGGTGCCAGTTATCCTTTTTGAAGACTGCTTGTGGGAGCAACAGTGCCACTATTTCACCAGTGTTTCCAGGATAGTCCAGACTGGCCAAACATCAGAAATCAAGTAAAAAGCAGTGTGCGGGGAAGGGAGAAAGGGGTGGGTGGGTGGGGGAATGGGGCTACCCCAAAGTCTGCCATGCCTTCATTGACCATGTCCCTCCGAATACACATCCCACGTCAAAATGTTCCTATTTAAGCCAGCATCGAAGAGGCAGAATGAAGACAGTAAACATGTTACGAGTTATCTTGCAGTTCTTTGGCCTTGGTCAAGATGGTGTGGACATCTGAGATAGGGTAGTCCTGAAAATAAAACAAAAATAACTGCTTATGAATTACTGTCAGGCAAATGCCAATATGCAACTTAAAACATATTTATAATAAACTGTTGTATGAGAAATTAATATACATGCAATTTAATTGGTAAATTGGCCTTGAAGTTAATATACACAGGGTATCTATTCCTAATGACATGTATTTTTAAATAATACAAATGCTCCTCGCTTACCTGCAGCAATCTCATATTGACCGTAAAATCTCCTGCCAACAGTTTATCACGAATCAGTCTGTAAACAATAAAAGGTATGAGAGCATTATGACTAAAGTAAACACAGCGTTTCTCAAACATGGCAGTGCCAGGTGACTAGCTAAAGTACAAACCCTCACATGAGCATGGCACAGCACACCAGGATGAGAAAGTTAAAACGGTCTTTGTCTGAGAATAAGGTGTCCCAAATGCGGATAACATCAGGAAGAAGGAACTCCTGGGAGAGTAGCAACGTCAGCCAACGGAATGTGAAATACTGCGGCTTGATGTTCTGCTCTTGCTGTTGGCAGAGAGAAGTGTTAATAATAATCATTTTTGATTTTTATACATGTATCACACACACTTTGGTATTTAATTATTGTCCCGCCCTACACTTGAGCAACCTTACATTTCCTTTACATTAGGTCTTAGAACTTTCTCACATCCCATGTTAAATTATAGTGATAGTTAATAATGGTGTATGTGTCAACCGTAAGGTCCTTACCAGCTTGAGATAGAGTTCCATGTCCTTGTCTTTGAGCATGGAGTAAACACTCTCCATTTTGTAGGTGATTCCACACTGGGAGTCATCCAGGCTCTTGATAAAGTTGTCCCTGTTCTCCGACATCAAGTTGGTGAAGCAAAAAAATGTGTCCGCCTCTGCATGCTCTGAAAGATGAACAATCAGTCTTGCAAATAGCATGCTTTGGATATTTTTGTCAAAAAACTTGAATAAACTAAAGATTGGCACACGCCTTTCCAATGGTCATTTGGATCCGTAGCAAATGTATAATAAATTGGCCCAACAATCTCATTCATGCCCTGCACGTAGGCAATCCCAGGGTTGAGTTTGGCATAGATGAAGAGGATACGCTCTACAACCTCCCAGTGAGCTTCACTCCCATTGGGCAGTACCTCATACTCATTGGATGGGTAAAGGTTGAACGCCTTCCCCGGGGAGCTGACCTGCATTTTGACAAAGAAGGTAAAAACTAAACAATGTTGTAATTTTAAACAAAGTCAGTAATCAATTTATACTTACCTGTGGTAACCCTTGGTTATCCACTGAATAGGTTTAGGGAATAAATGATGGATCAACACATAGTACGTTTTACACTATCTCCAAAGAATCAGTCAACCGTAAGTGAAATGAAAAATAGTATATTGTACATCAATGTTCAGTTAAGTTCATTTTGTACAATCTGCCAAATGTTTAATAATATATTATACTGTAAGAAACAGACACATTTAATAAATATCTTATACCAGAGGTCTTCCACGTTTTTCGGGCCAGTGACTCCTTGGCAGATAGAAACTAGAGGGTGGCACAGGACTGGATTTTCAAACCTCTCCCATCCCACTCCAACGAAAAAGTTGGGAATAAAATCCTGTCCCATCCGTATTCCCAAAAACTGACTCCCACACTCCCTCACACTCACAATTTTTTGACCGGAGTCTGTCAGTTAGAGTAAGAAAAGAAAGAAAAACACAGAGTAGGCTACAGATCTCAGCCAGGGTTTTTCCAGGCTGGAAATGGGCCTTTGGGGGGTGACATCGAACCTTTTAGGGGGGTCAGGAGGCATGCTCCCCCGGAAGAACATTTTTAAGATTTGAAAGTTAAATGCAGCAATTTAATGCAATTTAACACTTTGAGAGGCTAGCTCTATGAAGAACTGTGTGGCAAAGCAGGGCTCTATGCTCCATTTTCCCACAAGGACCAAATGTGGAAGTAGCCTACAGCAAAATATTTGGGGGCACAATTTAAATTCTGTTTATTAAGGACAGACAAACACAATGTATAACAGATCTGGAGACATGACAGTTTGACAGTTTCCTCAAAATTGTGACATGGTCACATAGGCTATATATTTTTCTACATTATTAATGTTAGACATTCTACAGTAGCCTAACTATATCCCCAATTTTAATGTGGATGTTAGGCTATGGCTAGACAGCCAGAACCAACGAAACTAGAAATTGATAAGTATTTTCAGCAAACACAATTTTTTATTAAATAGTATATAGGCCTGTTGGACATTACATCTCATAATTTACAATTTAGATTAATTATTATGAATATGAAACGATTTAAGACAATAAATAATTTCTGATAGGCTACCTGACCGCATAGATTAACTTTTATCACCAAAAGCAGGCGGCTTTTACCCTGACTGCGCAGACGCGCAGTATAGGCATATTGTAAACTTCGGCTTGTGAGATAGCTGAACATAAAGCTCCTCTAAAGCTTGAACCGCAGGCATTTTTTGGTGTTTGGCAAACAAACTCTAATCGTAAAAGTTAGCAGTGATAAGGTAGCTAAACTGGGAAAGTGTGTTTGAACAAACTTCCAACCGGTTCGCACTTCAGCTTCGAGACCGAATTAAACTGGAACGTAATTCTCAATGAGCGTTGGTGGAGTAGGCCTACTTACTGTAACGATTAACCAATTTTCACATTCATCCTATTTTGAACTTGTGTGCGCGGGGTGTTTTATAATGACGAGGATATTTCAGCTGGGAACGGTGATTCGAAGTCACGTGCACTAGTGCCCCCAATACATTTTTCACCTTTGCACATCAACATATTTACTCATGCAAGTTTCCATTGTATTTTCAATTCATATAATTTTGGCGCTGGTGATTTTCCTTTGACGGTCGCTATCAAATGATAAATTGTCACTTACATTTGTGACCCCACTGCGGTTGCGGTTTACAGTCTGTGCTTTAAGAGTGGTTTGTTCCACACGGCGACGCAGTGTCTCATAATCATTCTGAGGGTCCAAGATCAGTTGGCAAGGGTATTCTGTAGGACGCTGGAAGAAAGCCATATCTGGATATAACCTCCTAGAAGTACACACATCCCAGGCAAACGCTGTTATTTTGGGTATTTGCAGTTAGTATTACCATGACAGCTGATGAAAACTCATGGTGTTGTTAAAGACATTTGAGAAATTGAAAACATCACAAATCTTAAATAGTGCATATATCATATTAAATCTTACCTCACATCTTTATCAATTTGAAGAAGCACTTCATTATCTTTGAAGTAGTTATTCCACCTGCTATCTGGGTTTGGATTTAGAGGCTAAAAGTCAAAAGGAAAAAATAAATAAACCAAATAAATATTGTAACAAATGTATTGATTTCCACCGTTTTATAATGAAGGGCTCCACAAAGAGACAGGCGATGGACCACTTGTTGAACACACCAGGCTCAACCACTGTTGCGTCAAGGCTCCTTAACATATCCATTACAGCTAGAATGAACAAATTATAGGTGCATCTTGTTGACAAAGTGAAACTCATATCATGGATTCATTACACACAAAGTTAAATAGTTCAAAAGTTTGTTTTAATCTTGATAACGCTTTACAGCTCATGAAACCCCTAATCCATTATCTCCAAAAATTTGATTATGACATAAGACCAGTGAGAATACTAATTTAAATACAGACATGTCGGCCTTCTGAAAAGTATGTTAGTGTGCAAGCACTCAGTACTTGGTGGTGGCTCCTTTTGAATGAATTACTGCATCTATGCGGCATGGCATGGAGTCGATCAGCTTGTGGCACTGCTGAGGTGTTATGGAAGCCTTGATTGCTTCAATAGCAGCCTTCAACTAGTCTGCATTGTTGGGTCTTGTTTCTCATCTTCCTCTTGACAATACCCTATACATTTTCGATGGAGTTCAGGTCAGGCATGGTCATTGAACCAGGTATTGGTTAACTATTGCACTTTAGTAGCTAGGCCATTAACTATTGCACTTCATATGTTTGACTATGTGGTAATAGGTATAATGACATTATGCTGCATTTGTTCTATTTAGAATATTGTTTGCTTACAATTGCTGGTATACGACCTGTCCAACTACTGACAAATGTACTACATGTAAGTCGCTTTAGATAAAAGAGTCTGCCGAAAGCCATAAATGTAAATGCATTGGTACCTTTGGCATTGTGTGACTGCAGGTGATATGTCCTTCTGGAAAATAAAACCAGCATCTCCATGAAGCTTGTCAGCAGAAGGAAGCATGAAGTGCTTTACACTTTCATGGTAGA
>JAODUH010023297.1:0-24710 GCA_027564835.1 Typhlichthys subterraneus
TTACAACAATGAACATACTCTTATAACAAGGAACATACTCGTATAACAAAGAGCTCTTCTATCAAGGAACACACTCTTATAAATAAGAACACACTTTTACTGTAACAAGGAACACACTGTTACAACAATGAACATACTCTTATAACAAGGAACATACTCGTATAACAAAGAGCTCTTCTATCAAGGAACACACTCTAACACACTCTCAAACAAGCAACATATAACTTAGAACATAGAACTCACTTATAACAAGTAATTCAGTCCTAAAGCAAACACTCTTTTAACAAGAAGCATACTACTGTATTATAACAACTCAATATTAAATTTAGCCTGTGGTTTTCAGACAATATGATCTTTAGTTCATTCAGCATTCCTTTTTTACAGTAGTTTATGCTTGAGTAAATATTTGAAGCATATTCCTTATTTGCGCTTGGGTAGTAATACAGAGGATGAGGAACAATTTCCTTTCATATTTGTCCTCACCCAGAAGCTTTGAAGAGGGCGAGCTGGGTCAATGACAAGTGATGATTTTGGTGTGTGTCTGTGCGAGCGTGCGTGTGTGTGTGTGTGCGTGTTCAAGTCCAACTCTCAACTTGCTATGGGGGTGGGGGCGAGTCCCATTGGGCCTCAGGATCTTAGATCTCAGAGTTTTAGAGTACGGGAACACCCACCCCACCCCAGGCCAAGAGAGATGGGATATTTGTACCAGGATCTCATATCCGTGGAGGGGATCCATCTTCCATCCACCAAAATATCTTGTTATCTATGTTTCTATGTTTAAGCCAGTTTTCACATTGCTTGCCAGGGAAACAGAGGAGGAGAATAATTCGTGAATATTTTAGGGGTGGAGACTTTGAGCCCTTCACTGCCATCTAGGTCATCATTGATGCACTCCAAGGATAGGTGTTTTACATTTTTTGACTTGTTGACTTGTTTGCTCAGCGTCTCAACGAGGAAAACATTTTTTTAAGTCAAAATATATAATTTTTCTGATGTGCTTTCACATAGTTCAGTTTATTTTATTTTATTATATGTGTTAACACTGAATATTCATATATCCGTTTTAAAATGCCATAGCCTAATACATTATTTATTATGATGATATGTATTACTATTAATTACTATTCATTTGTTTTTAAAAATTTTAAAAATTGTTCAACCAAAGTTAACTTTTGACATAACAGGTAAGGTAAACTGACAATACCGGCCCAACAAGTGTTATAATTTTCCACATTTAAAAGAGCTAAACCAGTGTAACTGTAATTTAGTTTATGGCTTTGTGTCGGCTAATAAAACACTTATTTGGAAAGTCTCAAAGTAACTGTTTCCGGTTGGTTAAAGACAGCAGGCTTCAGTGTTTGTTGTCGTTTTATACGTTACCTAACAACAGCAACTCAAAGCCTCTTTCTCTTAGCTTCAAATACATAATTTCATCGTTGTATGGAGCATTTTTTTTATCCTAAGCCGCTAAAAAGGCTTTGCTCTGTCTAAAACAATTCGGATGGAACTTGCTGGATACAACGAGTGTGACTCAGTCATTCCACCCCAGGATGGAATGAGAACAGCTTATTTTTTCTTTACCTTGGACCGCCGCTGTTTTCTATTTGTAGACATTATTTCTTTGCTCAAATCCTCCCCTTTGAAGCATTTCACATCTGCCCAGATCTGACTGTTTTATGGCATTGTATAATGACAGGGCACGCCGTCCAATCTGTCTTTATTTGCTGTAAATGTGATAGCATATCAAGTGTTCAGGGGCTCGGCTCAAGTGTTGCCGTTACATACACAACCTTTGCTTTATTGGTTGGGCACCAGCTGACAAGCTACCCTCTACCCTTTTAATTACATTTCCCCTTGAATATTGGTACAATTGTCTCATCTCAAGCCTCTTGCGCTCTTGAAGGTTCTTGTTTATTCCTTCTTTCTTATCTGGTATGTTTTAAAGTCACTGGTCTGTTTTCTGGTAACTTATACAGTAATGTTCTTGATACTGTACTGCTTTTGTGTGTGCATGTGTGTGTGTGTGTGCCTGCCTGTGTGGTCGTCAATATGTGTGTATGTGCTTATATTTCAGTTTGTGCGTGTATGTGTGTGTGTTATTGTCACTATGTGCATGCATGCACAGTGTCTGTGTCAGTGTGTGTGTTTGTGTGTGTGTGTCCTGGCTCAGCGCTAGCCTTGACCATGCTAATGTCATTATAGCTGGTGTCCAGACAGGCTTGGCCACTGAGTGGCATTGTTGAGTATCGCATTATGCTTACGCTGCTTCCAGCTGGCCTTTGGCTGCCAAGACTCACTGAAATAGCCTCTGTGCATGAGCATGTGGGCGTCTGCCTGCTTTTGTGTGCCTGCGTGCGTGTATTTGTGAATCTGTGTTTTTATGTTTGTTTCAGTTTGTGCATGTACTATACTATAATATGTGTGTGTGTGTGCCGTGTAAGCCCACTAGGACTTGCGCTGCGTTTCTCTGTATTGTACAGCAGGTCAAGCACTGCCATCTGAGTGCGTGTTTCTGTGAGATCTAGTGTCCTCCAGTGCCGCTAGGGTTAATTAGATGTCAGAATGAATGTCATTGCATTTGATTACTTAAATGATACACATTATTGCAGCATGTAGCTCAGCGCTGGGTCTGGCACCTGCTGCACAGAGGGCTATCTATTTCTGTAGTCTCCGAGTGGGACAGGGTTTGTGTTCAGGGCTATCAATAGTGGCAACGTTGAGAAGGAAGCAAGGGAGATTGAGAGAGTTGAGAAAACCCAAACGGAGCTGAGTGACGGCTCTGTCGGCGTGGAGACGGAGGGCGAGGCGGAGCCAGAGAGAGACGAGTTTTGGCAGGAGGGTTTGGGCACACCGCCGGTAGCTGTTACCGTTACAATGAGCTGGGGGTAAAAAATCTACAAGTTACTATAGAAATGGTACAAAGACACACAACTCAGGCACTGTGACGCTCCTAATAAATAGATTACCGTACAACAGCATTTCTAGGAATGCAGATATCTTTTGATAGCTTTGCAATATAATAATTTTTCAGATGCTTTTATTTTAATTGACTTATCATTACCAGCAGGTATATAGTTGCTCAAGGAGTCTTACAGAGGCCCCCCACACCCGCCTCAAGTATGTTTTACATTTTCTATTTTGCTCAAAAGGACGTTCTTGACACAAGGGCTTATTACATTTCCATCTGTCCTGTGCTCTTACTTCTCTCTCTCTCTCTCTGTTTCTCTCTCTCTCTCTCTCTCTCTCTCTCTCTCTCTCTCTCTCTCCCTCTCTCCCTCCTTCTCTCTCTCACTGCCTCTCGGTGTCTCTCGCCCTGGCTCTGTGTGCTAGCCCCTCTCTACTTTAGGTCTTTGTTAGGCGGTGGCTTTCTGCGGTGAGCGTGGCAGTGCCCAGGCACATGTTCTGCGGCGGGCCTGATTACAGCCCTGCCGTAGTGCTGACATTGGCCCGTGCCGACTCCCGGTCTATAAACACACACACGCACACACACACACACACACACACATGTATGAACGCACACACGCACGCACACGCACGCGCACACACACAAATGCACACACGCACGTTCGCGCAAGCAATCCTTTAAGTTCCACAAGCTCTGCCAGTGGCTACCGCGGCATGACCTCACTCGCTAACCATTCCCTGCGTCAAACAAAATGCTTCTGTCACCAGAATAGGGCGAGAGAGAGAGAGAGAGAGAGAGAGAGAGAGAGATGAAATGGAGAATGGATGGGTGGTGGGGGTTGGGGGGTGGAGGAGTGTGGCTGAGCGGAGGCTGTAGCTGTTTTCCACCACTGAGTTCAGGAGGAGCGTGGTGGGGATAATTTTAGTTGATAGGCCCCGAAGCGGGCAAGCGAACGAACGAGCGGGCGGGCTTGTTGGAGTTATTTGGCCGCCGCTCACAAGTGGAACGGCCAGCCAGGAAGGGACACTTGACGGAGAATGTGTTAGACGGGAGAGACACAATCCCCGAGGGGCGTTGAGATTTGGTCATGGTGTTTTGCTTTGAACTTTCGGCGTCATTCATGACGTTCGTGGTGAAGTCAAAAGCAAATGGAAAGCAGTTTGAATATGTTTGACATGAACGTGAATTTGTACGTTTCTCTGTGACCATTTTACCAGACACGTTTATTTTCACCTTTATTTTACCAGGTTACTCAGGTTCTAGATATTTTAACATGGCTTTGGAAGCTCTTAACTGTGCCAGATCTTAGGGGCTGAACACTGAAAAGCTTTTCCCTAATTCAGTATGTACGTGCTGTGAGTTTATTCCCAGTCATCAAAGTGCCATGATACATATCGGCACAGTGTCAAAGCTGCGTCAAAAACGGCAGCTTGCTCTGAATGATGCGTGACCTCTGTCCTCCAGGAGCGGTTGCACTATGAGACCTTAAGCCAGCACCTGGGCAAGCTGGGAGAAGATGCAGGGAAGATGGTGCACCGAGTCATCGACCTGACCAGACCAGAGGATCTGGATGGTAATTAGTCCACACACTGTCTACACACTGTATTTAATGTAAATAATGAAAGCTTATTGGGTTTCAGAAATCAGAGATCGCATATCATATCGGCTGTTTGCGTTGGTTCCTTTCTTGAGTATCTTACTCACACAATTAAAATAAACCTCTTTTCATTTTCATTACCCAAACTATGAAGTACACTTATTTGACTAGAGGAAAATAAAGCAATGTGTGTTGACATGGTGTTGGACCTCAAACAACATAACTAGCACGTCAGAAAATGGGTTCCACACTGCCCACTGTCACACCATTTGGATCCCTAGTTAGGAATGTTCTGGAAGCAACACTCCTTTAGGTCATCTACTGAATACCTTCCACACATTTAGCTGAAGAAACAATAAAGAAACAAAAGCAGAGGAAGAATGTTATAAAACACGAGACAGACGAAGCCTCTGAGGGTTGAGCTTAAGGTAGAAGAGGTCACATCCTGTTCAGACTAATCTGATACCAGTGAACCTTAACTCAAGAGGGGGCCCATTATTGAGGAGGTGCACTAGAGGTTTCTTCCTTCAGGGGACCACCTCATTCAGGAATGTGTTGCAGCATCCACCCTCCCAGACAGCAGGTATTCAGCAGATACAAATATTTATTATGCTCTTCATCAAACATAAGCAAGAGGTCTTTGACCGTCCAAACATACAAAGGAGAATGCACGCCGTATGCGAACATCAGCAGGTGATACTGTACGAGTTATGTTAACAGGAAACTGTTAAAGATGTTTTAAATGGCTATTCTTTTAGTGCTTGTTTAATTTGTATTTGTATTTTCCATTTATTTGTTTATTAAATTTTTACATTTTATATTAATAGTTTAAACAATATAATTGAAATTGAAATATGTTAAACCCATAATTGTTTGAATGCATATTTTTAACCTTAAGCTATTTTTTTTTTTAACCCATAACACACCTGTTTCCTATAAACCTTCAGTGTATACAGGCAAGGAGTGTTCTTCATGGTTTAGTTTAGAATCATTGAAGTAAACACAGTGAGTATACACATTGAGATGCTATCTGGCGGAAGCTAACCGAGGATATTGTGTGTGTGTGTGTGTAGAGCACGTGTGTCATTCTTGTGCATATAGAGTTCATCCCGGTGCTTCTCTCTCCTACAGGGAGCAATGCTACGGAGGCACGGGTGTTCAGGGAGTCACGGGGCAGGAATAGCAGCGAACCACACATCAAGAGACCCATGAATGCATTCATGGTCTGGGCCAAGGACGAGAGGAGGAAAATCCTACAGACCTTCCCTGACATGCACAACTCTAACATCAGCAAGATCCTCGGTGAGACTAGATAAAGAGACAAATGTCTTCTTGTTACACACCCAAACACTATGACAGTGTACCGTGAAGAATATTGGAAATTAAACATGTCCATTTTATTAAATCGAGACAATATTTCAAAACAGTAATAGCAGCAAACAATTATTTCATATAAAGATATAGTTTTAGTGTAGCTAATTGTATCCTGAGACACACTCCCTCAGTGCAAGTTGTAATCAAATATGTCTGTCCTTTGTAGCCGGGACAGCTTAAGTGTACATATTTGCTTTTAAATTATCTCTAGTAAACTATAGCCTAATAACGATGAACAATATTAACAATATCTAACGTCAACAAGCTGTTGCTCACCTAAATAATTGTATTCTTTGTGTCATTAGAAGCATATTTGTTCTTTGAAAAACTATTCCGCACAATAGTTTTGTTTATTAGACCTTGGTTTAACATTAGCTCAAGCCATTTACAAGGTAAGGATTCAATATAATGCTCATGGACACACTGAACTGTGACAGCAGGCTTTTGATAGGCCCCAAACGTCCAATCATTTAGATACAAGCCCATGTCGCTAACCACTAGGCCACCACCTCGCAGACTACGGGAACTCAGCCAGCAACCGTTTTATACTATACAGGCAGTGTGTGTTTTTTTTTCTCAAACACAGATCCACTATACTCGCCTGACCAGTGATGGATACGTCCAGTTACAAAGTACCTGTGTTAAGCTAAACTTTTTGAAACAGATAGCCATTCACAACCCAATGAGTCTTAAGTTTGTTCAATGGGATAGCATTCTTGAAAACTGCCACTCTCAAGTATATGGGACTCCAGAAATATGAAGTGTTGGTGAATGTAGAATGTAGAGTTAATGTGGACAAGCTGATTATTGGGCAGCTTATTTGATTATTGTGGGATCAAATACTGATTTCAAATGAATATATTGATATGGTATACTGTAATGATAGATAGATAGATAGATAGATAGATAGATAGATAGATAGATAGATAGATAGATAGATATTGGTAAAACTATCACAAGGTCCACTGTGAACAACTGAGCGCATCCCTTTAGCAGGAATAAATAAGCAACCATTTGCCGGATATTTACCAATGCAAGGCTCCCTGACACAATAACACAGCTGGATTTTGGGGAGTGGATGGCCGCCTTTAAAAATCTCTGTTAAAAATTACTATTTCCTGAGTCTAAAGAGAAAAGGGACAAGTTTGTGATAAACCTTGGTAAACAAAAGAGATTAGCGGCGCGCGTGTGTGTGTAATCAGCTTTCAGAGAGCTCTGCAGATGTGCTGCGTTCCTGTGGTAATAGCCCTGTCTACTTGTTTTTAATGTCCTCTTATAGAGTAAAATAACGAGTGCACAATGTATCATTCTTCCACAGCCAAAAGCCCTGAGTTATGGACACTGGAATATAAACAGCCTCCTAGGTTGAACACTTTTAAGTATCTGTTTACATGGCAACTTCCTACCTGCAGACATTTTCCAAGAATGCTGTTTGTTATTAACAACAATGTGTCATATAAGCACTCAAAACGATATCATTCTGTTCTGACATCCATGATTTATAACGTCTATTTTAGAGTATAACTGGAAGTGCTGGAAAATTGAGTGCAGCAGATGTATAAAAATCTGCCAAAGTTGTTTTCCATTTTTAAAAACTAAATCACGTAAGTTTTCTGTTCTTTTGGGATCAAAGATGTACATTGTATGTAACCCATGTGTTTTATTACTTGTAGACTAAATGAAACTATGGTAAACTAAACTAAAGTTAATACCATGCAGGTTCTCGCTGGAAGTCCATGACAAACCAGGAGAAGCAGCCGTATTATGAAGAACAGGCCCGTCTCAGTAAAATCCACTTGGAGAAGTATCCCAACTACAAGTACAAGCCACGGCCCAAAAGGACTTGCATCATTGATGGCAAGAAGCTGCGTATCGGCGAGTACAAGCAGATGATGCGTTCACGTCGCCAGGAGATGAGGCAGTTCTTCAGCGTAGGGTGAGACCGATTGATCCCCTTGGCATTCTCAACGTGATTGGCTTACGTATTGGGTGTGGGAGGATATGTCTGAGATGATTGTGTGCAATCCGGAAATTATGTTGCACCTGCGAACAAATCGTTCTCGAAGGGAAATTTAGTTTTTCAATATTTTAATGATTTAAATGATACAAGCCCATTATTGTCCCTTCAGACAATACTATACAACATGTCTTTTATAATGAGGCCCCGTAGAGGCTCCAAGATAATATCAACGCTAAAGCCTTAATATATTTTCATGATTTCATTACCATAACCATTGATACCAACCATGAGTAGATGTATGGGCCTAGTGTGAGTGTACTACAGGGTATAGGAATATATGCACTCAACACTAGCTCGCATTAAGCAAACATTGTGCATCATACCATGCAAGGCCAGAGTGCTACAGTGATGAGTGATCCTTACTGTAAAGCTAAACGCTTGGGTAGATAACTGATGAGTCATCTTTTGCTCAGTCAAATCATTGTTTCATTTGGGACATATACTGTATGGGTGCAATGTGTTCAATTCATAAACTGAACTCTGATATCGTTGCATGTCTATGAGCATTGCAAACTTGAACATTTGATTTAACCTTCTGTTTGTGTTAATTTATAAGCTATTCAACTGATTTTTCTTTGAACCTTAATATATTCTAATGTCAGGATACACAATCTTGTTGTTATTTTTTCAATGTTCCTTTGTATGCAACGTTTTAAAGATTACAGTGGCAATGCCATAATAACAACCAGACACGAACGTGTTTAAAGCTATGGTAGTGGCCTATGTTTGAGATGGATTTACCAGGAACCATGGCTTTGAATAGGAGCGAGTTTTAATAGCTTGTCATTTATTAAATTAGGACAATGCTAGGCGCTTGCGGGCAGTGAAATTGGACACAGACAGACTCAGTGGAATATGAAACGTAAGCAGATGTTTGAAAGGGTACAGGAAAAGAAGGAGGGAAACAGAGAGTGAGAGAGAGAGAGAGAGAGAGAGAGAGAGATTTGCAGACGTCACAGGCTGAACACCACATTTACTGCGTGTGGTCAAGCAAGAGTAAAAAAGCATATGATTTGCTTCGCCTGGACTTTAAATCACGGCTAAATCAAATAAGTGCCGGGAGCCAGTTGGGGTGCACGACCAATTTCTGGCACGCTCCGTGTAATGGCGCAAGTCTTTATTTTTTATGAAAATGGCTGTCGAAACATTCTCTGGCAATTGTTTCAGAGGAAAACTGTTATGTGATTAAAGTGACAGCACTTTTCCTTCTTGATGGGGATATTGTTTTATTGATCCTTTTACTGTCCACCTTATAAATATATATACTGTATATATATATGTAGTAACTGACACTCTCCACTTACGAACATGTGCTACCAGAGACAGCTCCATGTTAGGACTGGTCTGACCAAAGAGGCCTTTCTGTTGAATTTATTGAATGATAGTTTAAAGCGGTCAGAACGTAATGTGCAGGATTTCAATGGATCTCCTCTATCGCTTCTGTATCCCTAATGAGGTCTGCCCTTCCTCTCTTCATTTTCTCAGACCGCAGCCGCCGATCGCCCTCGGCAACAGCGCGGGTGGCATCGGCGTTTACCCGGGAGCCATCGCCATGGCGCCTGCTACCACGCCTTCTCCCCACCTGACGTCAGACTGCTCCAGCAACTCGGCCAGTCCCGAGCCGGCCATCGCCGTCATTCAGAGCACGTACGGGATGAAGGTGGAGCCCGGGGGTGGGGGGACCGGTATCGGCGGCGGCGCCCTGGGTCTTCCCAGCGACCCCGCAAATGGCGAAGATGACATAGACATGTACGAGGACTACGATGAGCCTAAATCTGACTATAGCAGTGACCGTGAGGCGCGGGAGGCTGTCAGCGCCAACTGAGCTCCGAGATTGACCCCACCGTTCTTCCCAACACACACACACACACACACACACACACACACAACCTCCCCATTTGAACACAGAATAACATTGTATTTAGGCAGTTGTTCACAGAATGACGTGGTGGTCAGCTCACATGCGTCAGAGGTGGTACTTAATGGACTTAACCTTCACGGACACGCTCAGAAAAGCATCTTTTTAGTGTCTTGATGGACATCTTATATCAGGCATCTCACTGAAGAGGTGAGGAAGAAGAGGGCTGACGTGATCTGGAACACAGTCTGACATTCAGATGTTTAACAGACAATGGACTTCAGTTTCTCCCACCTTGACAATCTCCACAGGAGCAGGAGGTGGTAGACACGTGGATGCGTGTGGCTTCTAAAGAGCATGCATGGATTTCTTGAAGGGTCGAGAATTGGTCTTCTACAGCTATTTGGTCTTAAATTCTCGAAATGTTTTCTTTTGTTTTTATCATTACATATTTCCTTCTGTTTTTTCTCTCTTATTGTTTTACTCAACATACTTTTTTTCTGGATTCTGGACTGTCTGAACTGAAAAAAAAAATCAAAAAAAGTTTTAACATAAGTCTTCTAGCTCTTGTAGTCTTATAGTCTTACTTCTTTGTTTCGCGAATACAGTGCATCTACACATTTATTTCAGACATTACATTACTGTTTATGATGGATGTTTTTATATCCCAGCTCAGGTATGATGTGCCAGCTTGTGAATGTGTTGTTCTTGTTGTTATTGTTTATGTTTGTTTTCATACTGAAAGTGGTAGGATTTTTTAAAACTGTCAAAATAAAGGGAGACAACTCCCTTTCATCACAATAATATCAATATTAATAATAACAATAATGATGATTATTATCCAGTACCCAAAACATTGTAGAGATTACCTTCAACTGTGCCAAACCTACAGTCACTTTCAGCCGGGATGTTGTAGTCTTAATTCATATGTAATGCAAAAAAAAAAAAATATATATATATATATATACAAACAAACAAACAAACAAACAAAAAATAAAGTCTTACACAATCACTCATTCTTATCAGATCAGTTGAGTTCTTCTTGGGAAACCGCCCAGCCCAGCCACAGGTAGCCTCAGGGAGGATGCTTGCTTCTCTCTCTCTCTCTCTCTCTCTCTCTCTCTCTCTCTCTCTCTCTCGCTCAGTCATAGATATTTGTTGTTGTCTCTGGGAACCCCCCCCCCCTCCCTTTCTGCTGGTGGTTAGGCGTAGTTGCAAGATGTTGTATTTACAGTAGTGAGGCAGTTTGGCAGCCTGCACAAATCTTAGTGCTCTCATAAGTCAGTGTTCATACTTGCTTAAGGGCAATTACTTTGCTGAAATACCGTAGGGGATAAAATGCATTTCTACAGTACGCAGCGCTGACTTTCCAGGGCTCCTCATTTAATGTCCTTTTAAATCAGGTTTATGGTCAATTTACCTAGACAGTTGAGAATATACTGTACATTCAAATGTTTTGTACTAATAGTTTGTACTGAGTCAAAGTTGATGTAGGATGGATATTTTTCAATGTATTTTTTAATCCCTTTGCTGTACTTTGAATTGTAGTTTAAATCAATACAAAATGTACACAATTTTAGAATAGTCTTTTGAATTGATGATTTAATATTATGCAAAGGCTGTTATATGATTGAATACATTGACATTGGGTTTGAAAAAGTATATGCTAAAACAAATGAACAGCTTCTGACATTTATAAAAGGTTTTATGTTGCATGTATATTTTGAAAATATATAAATTATTAAGAGTTGGGGGGGGGGCACACGGGGAAACATACACACTCTTCTGTCAAGCGCTTTAGTGTTTATTAAAAATATCTTCACATTCTGTTATGAAGACATACTGTTTTTTTTCTATCTCTGTTTTTAATCTCTCCAATTTGAACACATTTCCATTTTAGGCACCCGAGCAGTTGTTTTCTTTTCTTTTTTTTTTTTCTGTTATGATATTTTGGCGTGTTTAGCCGGGTCATGTCTTTGAAAGAACTGTTTATTTCTCTTCGAAACCACGTATAGAAAGCTTTCATCAGAAACATATCTTCTTCAAGCTGGGACTGAACATTGGCAGTGCTTTCATCATAGGACGAAAAGAGCTAACGCTCGCCACACGTGTAATAATTTCTATCAGTGTGTCACACACAGCCGAAGCACTGGATACAAATGCTGTTTTGTTTTTGTTTTGTTTTTTAGTATTGACTAATGTGAAGTTGCTGTTTGATTTACATGGGAATTATAACATCAGTCAAAAGTTACCTGCTTGAATTATACAGAAAGCCTTAAACACAGGCTCTAGTATATTTCCATCTAGAACCATTTTTAATTATTTAATACATTTTTTTTTCCTTTTGATGTAGCCCTAGTGTTGCCTAAAATGATCATATCACCTTTGACCTCTAGAAAGATGATGGCATTTTCTTGTTGGTCGTGACCACCGAAAGAAAATGCCTTTCCTGGTCACAAACACATTTTGTGATAAGTATTGTATTTGAAATTCAACTGTGCATTTTAACATTTCATTGTATTTATTAGCCAGCTCTGGCTCTAAAAATGTCAGTACAACTTTGTGAGAAAGACAATCAAAAAAAATAAAGATATAAATCCACAAATAAAGACTGAGGTGTTCTTCAAACGTATCACTTCATCCTTTCTTTTTGTTTATAAATGTTTGTATGGAAGTTTGTTTTAAAAATAAATGTAGATAAGTTCATTGGGTATGGAGATCAAGTCTATTATTTTTCGAAGCCTGTGCTTTTTATTAGTTTCCTGCACTACTCTGCAACACACAGTGTGTACAGTATAATGCATTATGGGTAGAGCTGTATGAATATGCCCTCCACTCCTTTAAATTCCACTAAATGGTGCCCTCACTTTCCAGAGATGTAATGATTTCCAACACAAGGCGTTCTGTTTCCAAATTTGATCTATTCCACTTGGTCTTAAGAATTTTGGTGGCCCATTACCGTAAATGTACCCTATTGTTTCACTGCATGTGTGCGTGTGTGCGTGTATGAGGTAGCGCCACACATTCTGACTGTACTTTGGCGTGTGGGTGTGTGTGTGTGTGTGCGTGTGTGCGCGTGTGTGTGTGTGTGTGTGTGTGTGTGTGTCGGCGCCGGCACTCGCTGCAGCCAGCCTGAGCCTCTCTTGAGAGACAGATGGAGAAGTCAGCCATTTGCAGCCACATCGTAAATCTAATTGTAATTCCTAAATCAGCGTCACCCACGCCAGGGGCGGTGAGAAGGTTGTCACACATCTCCTTTGTTTGTGTGTATGCACGTGTGTGTGTGTGTGTCTGTTTAGACGTGCACTTTCTGCGCACGTGCACTTTCTGCGCATGCATGTACAATGCCGTATATACTGTACTATGTGCTGTATCCACCTTAGGTCTGTGCTAGTCTGCATGCACTTATGTCAGTTAGTTGGTCAGGTTTGTGAATAATGCCTCAGAAATTCATTTTCAAGTTCAGGCCCTTTCCTATTCCTTCAAAAATGTCAAATAATTTAATATGGTAGAGTAGAGTTAAACTTTAATGGAACAACAGTCAATATTTAATCAAATAATTTGATAATAGGTCCATGCTACAAGAAAATTATAATAATACACACAATATACATACACAAACAGAGTACACAAGTACACAGTTAGTACCACAACAGTAGAACCATCAGAAGAAGCAGTCTGATGATGTTTCACCGCCACTTGACTTTTTGAAGTCGGCTCAAACTTTCTCTCTAGTTCCACCTCTCCACGATGAGACTCAACTAAGTGCTGATCACACAGGCTTTGAATTTACCTTTCTGCACATACTATACAATAACAGTCTCGGGATGATGGCATAATGACACGCTTGCTTTAATAAAAGCCTTGACTGCAAGGGATGGGCCCTCAAGGCAAGCTGTGCCTTTTATTTTTAAAAGCCAAGTTTAAACGTATATATAGAGAGAACTTTTCATTCTTTTCTTTTAGATCAAGATAATTATAAATTGTTATTACAAAGAGAAGATGCATCAGGGCAGGGAGGCTCTCTCAATTAGGCATCAAAGCCCTCTCCATTTGCCATTACAAACCTTCTCATTAAATTCATTTGAACATGGTATTGCACCCTATGGTGCTATACCAGGCTGTGATTGTGGAATCACACACGTTTGATCCATAGCCTAAACAGGACCAAAAAGATGGATCTGTGTATGTGTGTGTGTGTGTGTGTAGTGTTGTTTAGCTATATGGTAAACAGTAAACTGTTTTTATAGTGACAGCACAAATTCGGTATTCACTGTATACATGCATCAAGCACTTCACTTTCCTTTAACATAGACAGAACAGTGATCTCTTATTGGTTAATTTCAAACCACTTGGATGAAAGGAAGGAGTTATATCTGAAGATGATGTTTATAAGATTTGACACAAATGACAGGGGTGCTTACAACAGCTTATTGCTTCTCGCCATTCCCCTTTCCATTACCAAGACTTTTGACCTTACGTCTGAATGCATATTTCATCAGTAAGATTGACATTTTACACCATGGAGCACACCATTGTCATTTTAGAGTAGCCATAGTGTAACATTTCAGGTTGTTTAGGGAAACATGAAAATCTGAAAATAAATTAGCACGTTTCCGCGGTGAAACCTGTGTTCGCATGCTTTGTAAATCGATTGTAAGCTATTACACTTTTTCAAATTCAGCTAATGTCTCCTTAAGCTATCTGTTATGTGTGTGCACTGAGATAATTTGTTTCTACAAACTAAATCTACAAATGTATATTCACATTTTCCATAGTGCAAACATGTCACAAGTAAACCAATGATCACCCTCCCATGTCACTCTGAGGTTTTGAGTTTGAGTTCTGTGCTAAGCAGGAACTGTTATTAGGTTATCCAAGATAATGACATGCCCTACTGATTTTGGAGTTTTTCCAATGCCTGAAAAGTTTAGTTAAGATGTTGTCATTAGTTTCAGTAAATGGGAAAATGGTTCCCACAATTTTCATGTATTGTTAGCCAACTGGTAAGTTAGATTGTCTTGCAGGAACACTCAAAATGATTTGTGTGTTAAAATAGTCTGACCCCTCACAGACCATTAATTGTGGAAGAATAAAAACAATCTTCACATAGAGTCACAACATTGTTAAAGCTAAAGATTTGTCGAACCCTCTTCTCTGTAGCAGTTATGCTACGAGACAATGCTAAATGCTGTTACAAGACAAATTTCAAACCTACTTCAGCCCAATTCCATTTTTCTATTCAAATTTAGTTAGTGTAAAGTTAGTCTACTAAGTTGGAAGGCACTAATTAGAATTCCAAGGGTCAGCCTTGGAAGACCTTCAACAATAACTAAAAAGCTAAATGAAATAACTGGATAAAGGAAAATCATACAAGAAAACCAATGTTCCCTTTGAAAGGACTTTCTTTAGCCGTGTTAGTGTTTCAACTTCTTTCAAACATTGTATAAAGGTCTATACTTCTTTTTTAATGCAATTAAGTGAAAAAATATCTACAACGCTTTTTGAGGAAAATGGGCAATGGACAAAAGGGCAATATTTTTCTTTTTATGCCAAAGTCCTTGGTTCTCTTTAAGTGCATTAGCCCACTAATTAAATATTATATGTTTAAGGAACAATGCCTCTTTGAAAGCTGCCAGATTGTTTGACTGAATACACGCTACAGCCTTGATGAGCATAACTGTGCACGACCATGAGAAGGTAAAGAACAGCATTGTTGCCTTTCCTCTCCTTTTTTGACCTGCGCTTATCCTTTTTACAATTACGCTCACTTTTGTACTTGCCTCAATGATAAAGACGCTAATGCAACTATAAAGAGCACAGAGTTTTCAAGTGCATCAGTTCAAGTTTGACCTTTGTAAGAATCCAAAAGAATTATGTTTATGTTACTGTAGCCTTTACATTATAATAACGTTGTCATACTATTATTGCTAGGACAAAGCTTTCATTAAATTGTTAATTGTATTTATTTCTTATATCATTGTTGTAAAAATATTAAGAACAACAGATGATTTATTTCCATGAACTAACACTGCACCTCATTCAACAAATAATCTGTTGATGCTTCTTATTGGCATGGGTGAGATATGCATACATTTTCAAAATACTTGACAATTGAAAAGTTAACAAACAAATGTGAGTGACATACAATAATGTAGAAAAGACATGGTTTACTAAAGGGTCAATATGATCTTTATTCATTTGTTATCATTCACGACATACCAAAGCTTACAACTTTTACGATTATGATTTCTGGAACAGGACAAAATATTTTAAAAGCCGTTACATCACATATTATGCTGGTTACAGGATCTGTCCACTTTCCTTTAACCCAACTTTATTAATGAGCATGATACTTATTTCCTATATATGAACTATGAAACTTAAAATGCTATACAAATAAAGTTGATTTAAATAAAACCAATAACCAGTGTATAAGCAAAATATAATGGAAGATAGCATGGAACACAATTTATGACAAAGTTACATTCAAAAAAATATAATTTGTACTGCTTTTAGGCTGAAATGGAAACATTCTTTTGTTATTTTTGTCAGTTAACTGAGCCAGAAAAAAAAAAAAAAAAAAAAAACTGGTGGGTTTTATGATCTAGCAATTTTTTTGTGGCTCAGCAAAATGTGGGAACAATTAATTTGTTTGTTTGGCACTTGAGCTTAATCTCATTTGGCCAAATAGGCTTATCAGTGCTGAGTGTGGTAAAGCAAATATCTGAAAAATCATACAGAGAGCAGGATTAACTTAATAGGTCTACATTTTAAAATTATTTGTTAATCATTTCACTGCCAGTTGTCTCACTTTACTAAAATGATTTCCTTACCCACAAATCTGTCAGGACAGGCAACAACATGGGTTTGTACAATTCTAATTCATGTTAATGTTAAATACTCTTCTTTCTTCTCAAAATAATAGTTGAAGCGGGCCTTAGCATATCTATAGGGAGAGGACATGACATCAACATTAATGTGTAGACATGTTCAGTACAAGAACTGCAACAAGTTAAAATAGTTATAATTACATTAAAAACGGCAAGATATAATATATAATAATAATAATAATAATAATAATAATATTATTAACAATTACTAAATACAAGTCCATCAATATAGGAGGGGGGGTGGGGGGGGTGTACTGGGTAAGTTATCCCTGGGCCCTGGGTCAAGGAAGCCCCAAAATGGCCCTCTAACCTTTAAATAATCTGTTGGAATAGTTTGGTCAAAATAAATATTTGTCAAAATGTATACCTTAAATCATTTATATACAGTATATATATATATATATATATAGTATATATATATATATATTTATCTATATATATATCTCTCTCTCTCTATATATATATATATATATATATATATATACACACACATACTGTATATACAGCATTATATGTATATAAACGCTTGTTATTTTATCTTTCCATCTTTATTATTCTCAATTGTATTTTACATTGCCTACAGTATATGCCTCTCTATTGCAAAAATATATTTGCACGCTCAGGAGATGGCCTGTGAACTGTGAAGTGAAACAATCCAATATTAAGGACCTTAAAAGACTGGTGCCACAGAATGTTATTTCAAACCACACACTTCTTCACTCTTCTCTGCCAGAGACAACTCTTCAAGCTGTAATGTTGTGTTAAAGTATTATGGTGTTTGTTAATTAGAGTGTATAATGTCTGAAATAACACTTTTTCCCCTTGTATGTGGTTAATGCTTCAAAAACGTAAATCTGAAAAACAATACATAATTTCAACAATTGTAAACCTTTATCTGAAAGAATTAGAGGGTGAAACGCAGGCAAAAGCAACATACTTGTGTACAGTAGGTATAGCTTTGCTTGATTTAAATCCTGAAGGTTAGTCACATAAAAGAGAAAAATGTTGTTGACATGGTATTTATATAGGCTACTTGTTGCCTTGAATACTATGTCATTCAATACAATAGTCACATTCTTTGTGAGTGTGTATTGTTTTCAAACATATACATACTCTAACTCTGAAATGTTTAAACATTACTGGAAAGTTACATTAAAATAGTATTTTGAATATGAGGTCAAAGTTGAGAATACTGTTTGGATACAAAACAAACGTCACAGCTGAAGACTGCATCTCAGGACTGTCTTATCCAGTACCATAATTTCTGCATTTCTGCATCATTATAATTAATAATTTGAGTGTAGTTTGCATAGAAATATTACATGCCTCTTGCAGTATTCTGTAATACTCAAAATGTATTTTTATTCTTTTAATTTTAAAAACCTAGTATTACTGTATTTAATTCAAGGCTGTAATAATATAAACATTCTGTATTGTGAAATCACTTTGAAATTACATAGGCTAATGTACAGTATATGGATCGTGGAGCCTCAAAATAGTTCCCGGAAGTTAGTACCCTATACATTTTATTTTAAATGTAAATTAGTGAATTTACTCACTACCAAAGATAACAAAAATATATATCTGTATATATATATATATATATATAAATATATATTCAAACTGCCCACCAAGCACTTCTGGGAACTATTGTGCCATAGGTTTAGCCTCTCAAAGTATGTCAGTGATTCCATTCTAAAAATCTAAATAATTTAATTGTTGTCTATGAACAAACGTGATGATAAATATGTAGAAAATCTGGCATTTTTGTCTTGTATATATTTGAATATAATACACTACATCCTCCCTATGAGCCCACAAACAAGCACTTGTTATTATTATTTGTTAATATTGTTCTTATTTGGATGCATACAATTACATTTCAGAATTCTCCATTTAAAACAACAGCGACCTTCAGAGACAATCATCGTCACCCCGAATATATTGAAGCAGACACTTAAAACTAGCATGCTTAGCGTTTATAATCATCAGCGGCGAAACTGAGACGATTTCTGTTTAAGCAGAAGCAGGGGAAATTGTACTCCCTCAGACGCAGGTATTGCCTTTCACAATGTGCTTTTGTGCACGATTCCCCCAATTCTGCAGTCAGAACCCCATCCAAACAGTGGGCCTCCGCCTTCATTTCCTCATAATAATGTCTTTGTCAAATAGAGGCTCGCCCTGCCAATGCGGCCACAAATCTAAACCGCTGACTTGCAGACACTTTCAACACATGAATAAAATCACATAAGCAAAGCAAATATGGACGGTAGGAGCAGGGCGGGTTTGTATTCCCCCTGTGGCTGCCTATTGTCACATCTACATCTGGCCTTGGTTATAGCACAAGACCCGGGCGACGCCTGTCACTCGTTGGGAAGCCACCAGAGATTATGGCAGCGAGCGTAGCAGTGAGAGGAAATGGCTCTGAAGATGTGCATGTGCACACACACACGCACGCATACACACACATGCACACACACACATGCACACGCGCGCACACACACGCCCGCACACGCACACGTGCATGGAAACACTTTGTTTATTACCGCATGAAGCAGAATCCCTTTCTTGTTTCTTTCTAAGTCTTTGCCAACAACAGGTCTAGGTTTGTGGCATGCGCCAATGTTTCTACACAAAAAAAGGGCGTGGACACCGCATCACACAACAATATCCTAGCCTGGCAATGTGTTCCCAATGTGTGGGGGGCAGGGCTTCAGAGGCAGCAACCTATGGAATTGAAGGGCAGAGGTGTTTTTGTTTTGATCGAGTTCAAATATCAATGAGCTTTCTCCAGACTGACTACACCTTTAAATTGCTATAGCGACTGGGGCGGAGGGGGATGCGGGACGAGAGGCTCGCTGTGCCCAGTTCAGTTAACACCCCCACCCCACCCCCCTTCTCTTAGTTTAAAGGAAGGTAACCGGACACTCGCTATGCACTTTAGCACAACCTCAGCTGGCAGCTCAGCGGAGGAGCAGACGTCTAGCAGGAGCATGCATGAGGACGAGAGAGGCAGGCTACATGTATGGCACTGGAACAATAGCACCTCTGTGTCTCGCCACACGTCCATATCACATTTCCTCGGAGGTCCGCGGCGGAGATTCGGCGGGGGGGGGGGCCCTGTCACTGATCTGGCTAGCAGGCGGACAAAGCCACAAGGAGGGGAGGGTGCCGTATGTCAATAGTGATTAGGATCACCATCACAACTGTTGTCACAGGGAGACCGGGAAGGCAGAAGGGCGAGAGAGGGGAGATGGTGGGGGTGATTTCACCCTCAGAATGTCTCTAGATTCTGAAACCTAATGTCTTTCAACAGCTCATAATGTGTGGGTTAAGAGTGAAGAAAGGCTAATCCACAGGTAAATATTGTATCTGTGTTTTCACATGTGCTACAGCCAACATGTTGTGGCAGCTACTTTATATCGTTGTTTTATATACGTAGACATAAGGTTTTTTTGCTAGCTAAAATCTAGCTTTAATCAGGAAGAGGGCACAAACCTTAGGAAGTCAAAGTCAATAGAGGAGTACCGCATCTGCAAAATGGCCCAGAGTCCCCAGAATAAGTTAGATGCCTAGAAATGAATGGAAGGAGAAATTGAAAACCCAACGTAAAAAAAAAAAAAAAAAAAAGAATTATACTAAATTAAATTTTTTGCTCAACAGCTCTATCATAGTTAACAACTGCCTTGCAACCTGTACACATTGCACAAATAAATTAGCATTTGTATTGTTTGCAATGAAACACTCTTGTAACACAAAGGTTTTGTTTTCAGAGCAGACAGACAGAAGACATTTCAGGTTTAATTTCTTGCCTCACCACTCAGTGCATGAGTTTACCGAACATTCACCATGGAATTTGTTTCATCAAGTTCCTGATGTGGATGCTACTGTATGTGTTTAAATAATCTATAGTCCACACTTGGACGGTCAAATACACTAAAAGGGAAGTAACAGGGAAAAACCACTCACATTGCCCACAATGCATTATACGGTATACTGTAGAGGTCAGGGACACAGATAAGTGCTAATAAATATGTATACAGTAGTGATGTTTATCAATTAGCACATTTGGAGGCAAACATTGCCATATTTATTTAGCAAACCTAATTCAAATGAAAACACTGATTGCCCGATATGGCATAGCCTACTCAAAGAAACATATTATTCTCTATCTTCAAAATGCTATTCAGCAGTAGACTAAATTATATTAAATTATACAATAATATAACTAAAAGTATCATCCACTTATGTGTTGATAATCATTTTACAATGATTTATGCTTTGATAATATTCACTATTTTTCATTGGATTTCGAAACAAGCGTTTCACCCTTGTTGTCGCTTAACTACTCCCTTGTGTGCTGTGTGACAAAACGCAATCGTTTCCTCCTTAAGGGTTTAGCTCACTTAGGCCTGTTGTTCTCCACCCTAATTGTAAATCTTCATAGAAGGACCACTAATAGCCCGCCTTAACAAGATCCAGGCAGTGCTATGTTCTCTGGCCCAGTTATATAATCACATTTTTATTTGATAATCAAATATAGGGTGAAATAAAATGCTTGCGGAGAAATGTGTGGTTTCCCCACCACTTGGCTTGACTGTTCCCCTGGCAAATTCTCATCTCTAATCTCTGCATTCAGTGGAAGACAGAGATTAGGCACGCTTCCATTATGATTAATAACTGCACTCCATTATGCGACCATTAGCCTAATGCTGCAGTCAGCTGAGACCGCCAGTCACAGAGAACCATTGAGAAAAAGTAAGTGGGGAGATTTGCCGGGAGGGTGACATCACAAAGCTACAGATGTAGGCCTCTATGACTGCGGAGCGGAAGAAGAGTCGTAAAGACCCCACTGTGCCTTGGCACTCGTTCCCCCGGATTAACATTCTGAAGGGAGCAGCTTCAATCAGCGCACGTTTTGGCAAACGTCCATCCTTTGTCAATGCTCCACAATGGAGAATCTGGGGTTCCTGTTCGGGTCGTGGTTCCCCTTTCCTTTAAGTATTAACATTTATTCTTCAGGCAGAGGCTGAACAATAGGCTTAATTGAGTACAGGCACGCATTTTCAGACAACTGCCAAGTGGCATTAACAGTTAAGTTGCATGTCTTCCTTCTATAAATAATAAAACCACTTTAAGGTACTTGAACACTGACGTTTCAGTGGTAAATCTGTCGGTTACCTACATTATTCGTAGTCTGGAACCCAAACCAATCTATATTTAAGTCCTAAAAGGACACATGGTCAAACGTCATCCATATGTACTTCACCACACAAGAGCAGATTAGTACTTATGATGCACAATTTAAAAACCCTAAACCAAAAGAGCAAGGAGTCAATGAGGGAGACCCTGGATGTCACGGGCGACCCAATATGCACTCCTTGGATCCAGAAGTCATCGATGGCGACAGTGCTGTGGACTAAGGAGAACAACTGGATCCCGGAAAGAGATTTTTTGGAAACCAGCTCTGATAACAGACTTCCACCAGTGATGTTCCATGGCGTCGGGGTCAACCACCACCCCAGCGATAGGCGTAGGCTGCAGGCGGGCCTAGGAGTTGGGGGGTGGGGGTACTGGAATGTCGGTAGTTGCACCCATGGGGTCGTGCCCTCCTCCACGTTCTATCTCGGTGATGAACTGACCATCGGCCTGAAGCACGTCACTTCAAGTCACGTGTTGTATTGCGTGGGTGTATAAAGTCTGTTGTGTGTGGAGTAGGAGCAGGTTACAGGGGTGTTGTGTCATGTGATTAAGGGCTGTAACAATGTACTTGACTTGACATGTTTGCATTAGTGAGGAATAGCCCTTTTCTGTGCATGTTTATTGTACTCACATTACCAATTTCAACAAAACACAATTGGCTGGACAATTGGCTTAACAGCATCCATTAAGTGTCATCAAGCAATTCACCATACTTGTCCTACTGTAAGTCAAGTGGTCCCCACCTCAACCATATAAAAATCTGATTTCAATCAATATCATCTGTTCTCCACTTATTTTCCCTCCTCCGTCCCAATTTTTTTGGCTGACGTCGAAATTATTTAAAAAAAAGCATGATATTCTTTCACATAATTTCTGAGCTATTTCAAGAGAAATTCACACCAACCAGAAAATTGCTAAGACAATTTTGCATATTGTGTCAAGTTATGAAAGCACTGTCACGCTACAGGCTAAGTCCACTTGAGCTGCTGAAGAATGAAAATTGTGGTCGTAAGAAAAACAACTTCAGTTTGCCGTCTCATTCTTCCCTGGGGCGTTTTATTTAATCAACTCAGATGGAGTCCATCAAGCTCTGTCCAATAGGTCAACTGTACAAAATATCACATTTCTTCAATGGATATCTTTGGGTGCTGGAAAAGTTAATTGCTAAAATGTGAAGGCGAAATGTTGCCACCCTTATCACTCTCATCGCGGACACACATTTTAGGGTTTGTGTGCATGCGCTTTTGCTGAATACATTCATGGATTGATTGTATCCAGGTTTACTATTTATACTGTATATAAATGTCAAACTCCTTTATAATGAGTAGTAAAACAGGAGAACGTACTAGTGAGAATTTGCAAACTTGCAGGTAGAGCTGTGTAATTTCTGCCTGCGTTACGGCGAGCGTGTGTCCTGTGTTGTGCCTGTAGCTCTCCAGATAGACGCTCAACCAATCCCTCTGCAGCTCACAGCTTGGATATAGGCTGTAGTCAGGTTCACTCACACCTGAGAGAGACACACAAACACGGACGCATGTGTGCACAGATTTGGTCAGCGTAATTAAACTGCAAAAAATGCCCTATCAAAAATATAAGTGCAAATATATTAGTTTTGAGCTTGCTTATGCTGAAAACAAGCAAATCTTGTGAAATATAGTGAAATTGTGAAATTCACTTGATAAGATTTCTTAAATTAAGTGCAAATTTACTTACTTTAAGTGACTAGAGAAGAAATTTATTTTATAAACAAGTCCAACTAGATTTGAAATGTAAAAACAAGATTATCACACTAAGTTAGATATAGTTTTTGCTGTGTATACCGCAACGTATTTACATAGTATTTACACAGTACAGTATAGGTCATGAGCATGTTGTGAATCGTACACCAAAAGATCAACTCACCGGCAAATTCATTGAAGTGGTTCCCAATGTCGTAGGCCTGGTAGTTGTAATCAGCGTACTCGTAGTCAATGAATCTCACCACTCCTGAAGGGGGCAAGCAGAGTAGCACTGTGCTGTTTCTAGGACGGCAGAAGGTACAGAAACAACCAGCAGCTCTGGAAAGGGACAAGCTAACTCCTACCCTATCCTAACACCAACTGAAACCTCAGACGGTCACATTAACGTCTAAACATCCAAAGATGCTAAACTGCCATTTGAGAGTACATAATCAAAATCATTATGGGAGATTGTAAAAGAGGCACGTAATTCGCACGTAATTCAATAGAGGGGGAAGATAATATTTAAAACAACAATTTTTTTACTGTAGTATTATGAGCACTCTATAAAAGCCATATAATTTAAAACCACTAAACATTTGAATAAATATTAAAATAAATTCTGAGACATCTCCAGTAGTATCTATGATACTATCTACAATACTACTGGAATCAGATTATTATTCTATGATAATGACTATATCAATACAATAAAAGTGCAGCAATATATAACCATTTCTACACCGTCTCAAGGATCTACACCCCACCGCAGCTCTCACCATCTTTGTGGCTGTAGATGATGTTTTTTGTCAGAAGGTCATTATGGCAGAGAACGACTGGTGAGTTCACCTGTGACAGTTGTCTCTCCAGCGATTCCATTTCCACTGCCAACATCTGCATACTGGGAACCTCGCGCAGAAGTACGAGGCTGAGAGAGACAAGATACAAATGCTGTGATGATGTGCCTCCTGTTGCAGAAGATGAGTTGTTTTTGTTTGGTTATAAAATAACAACACAAACCACAACAAGGTTTTCACCTCAAGGTTATTCGTCCACAGCTGATAATCTTATAAAGATATACCTTCACTGTTCACACACACAAATCCTTCATTTTTTTTTTCTCTCTCTCTCTCTCTCTCTCTC
>JAODUH010023307.1:0-24704 GCA_027564835.1 Typhlichthys subterraneus
AGCAGACAGACTATTAACAGACCAATGAAGGGAGAGCAGAATATTAACAGACCAATGAAGGGAGAGCAGACAGACTACCCCACAGACCTGTCAGGCCCAGCAAGATGGTGACCACCACCTTCCCTGCTGTGGTGATCAGGTTCCCGATGATCTCCTTCACTTTGGAGGCCACCCCAGCCACGAGCCGCAGGACCTTCATCTTGGTGCTCTCCTTTGCCTCCTCCTCCTCCTCCTCTTCCTCCCCTTCCTCGCCCTCATCGCCGTACAGATCCTCGTTCTCATCCTCGTCCTCCTCGGCCTCGTAGCCCGCGTCGTAGTTCTCCTCCAGCAAGATGTTGTCTTCCAGGCTCAGCTTCTCCTCGTCCTCCTTACAGGCAACAGGCATACTGGACGTTAAAGCAGCACTCTATAGATTTATTATAGGAACTGAACGTGTACACTGCAACCAGCACTTTGAAACCGGATAACAAGGAACGTTTATGGAAGAAAAAAATAATAGTTTCAGCATACAATCAATCAATTGTACTGTCATTATGCAGGCAGAACTGTCCATGGTCCTGAAACATTTAATAGTGTCCAGCAGGTGATGGCAGAACAATCTCTTCCTGACTGATTTATATGTTATTAGATGTACTTATGTGTGTGTGTGTACAGTATATAGGCACACACACATATGGTATACACACTAATGAAATAGGTCACACTGCAAGCGATTCGCTCGTCGCCCGTCGCTTTGTAGCTGGAGGTCGGTCACTTGTTTACAATCCAGGCTATTGTTGCCTTGGCATTTCCCGCCCTAACTGTTCCAGTAAATCATCATTCAAGTTATCGATATCCTTAGCCCGCGTTGGTAGTCGCCTCCAGTTGAGATTAGTTTAACTCGGTAACCGCCCGCTTCGCGTCGCCGACCGCAGTGTCGCCCGTCGTCGCTTCAGGTCGCTGTATCATGTTGAATTTCAATTGCAGTGTGTAATAAGGGGCCTAGCAATGCAGTGTCACTATAAAGCAGAAAGCCTGCTTCCTATTCCAATTCACCTACTGTAAACGGCATGCATAGTAAAGAGAACAGCAGGCTGCAGATTATTTGATCAGTAATGGGGTGCCATGCCATCTGTGCTGCTGTGAGGGGCCAGAAAGCAAGTAAATGTGGATTTAATGAACAATGACTCAGAAAGACAGGGGCTGTTGTCCCAGCCATCACCCTGACATGAGACACACTACCTCAGACAGACAGACAGACAGACAGACAGACAGACAGGCAGGCAGGCAGGCAGGCAGGCAGATAGACAGGCAGGCATGTTTGAAACGGACACAGCTGTTTTACCCTTGTGGTTGAAATGTTTACAAAAACAAACACAAGCTCAGGAAGGCAGGCAGACAGACATGCAGACAGGTAGGCAGATAGACATGCAAACAGGTAGGCAGATAGACAACAAACAGACAGACAGACAGACAGACAGACATGCAGACAGGCAGGCAGATAGACAGATAGACAGGCAGACAGGCAGGCAGACAGACAGACAGGTAGGCAGATAGACAGACAGACAGACAGGCAGCCATACAGACAGACAGACAGGCAGACAGGCAGACAGCTGTAGACAGTAGCGTGACAGAAATGAAACACACTTGCTCCTCGGACTGGAATTCGGTGTTGTACTGGGCCATGTCCACAGTGGGCCTCTTCTGGACCAGACTGCGACACACCAGCCATATGGCCAGGCCAGCAGCAAACATGCCAATGTCAGGGAGGAACACACGGATACCGTTCCCTGCATCAGCACCGATCACACTGGGGGAAAGAGAGAAAGAGAGAGAGAGAGAGAGAGAGAGAGAGAAAGACGCTGAGTCATTTACAGGCAACAGAGAGGCTCCCTGAATATATAAAAACAGAGGGAGGAACCCAACTTGAGGGGCTTTAAAGTCTACTGTACAATCCAACCGAATCAACCTTAACTTCTACTGTTAAAGGCATAGTAAGTAAGATACTATCACTGCTTAAATTCATTCCGGCAAGGTATACATAACGTACAATACCAAAGCAGAATTTAAGTGTTGCTTTTATCATAAAAACTGTTACTGTACGCATAAATCATCATCAAATTATACAGCATTGAATTTGGATTCCAAATGAAAGTACATGAGCACGATATCAATCAGTCTCTCTACTCCCTTCCAGTCACTGCACCCCACCTCTGGGGACTGATAAATGCTCAAACGTAGTCAAAGAGCTGAATGAGGGGAGAGGTTAACATTTGAAACATTGGAAACTAACAGATATGACGTGAAGAGCCATTTTCAGACCATTAAATATTTGATAAAAACTGCATTTATGTGTCTTGTCACAGTGCAGTCTTATTTAGTTTACAGCTCAAAAGACACAATTTAGGGTGCAGTTACAGTTGAATAAATGCTAATTTTCATTATAAAATCATCTTGCCTTAATATTGTTTCTAATAATATCTTATGACAAACAACAAAAACACTATTACAAGTGAAAGCCTGGGAATCTGGGTATTCCCTCACAACCATTCCTCACTGCAATATGTTTGAACTTTTATGAGATGTTCCACCCACACAAAACCAGGCTTTCCCCTTTTTAAATGCTATTAAAGTCAGAGAAACAAACTACGAGAAAATACTCCTTTGTTAATATTACATCATTTAATGTTGCAGCATTTTAGAATAAGGTTTATTTATTACATGCAATAGAAAAACATATGGATGCTGTGAAATAAAATCTTGTATTGTAAAGTTTGTATTTGGTTTATTAAAAACCAAAATTTCTTTCAAATATATTTTTGATATCAATGGGACTTCCTGGTAAAATAAAGATAAAAAATAAATATATTAAATTAAATTAAAATAATAATATATAAAATTAAAAAACAATACAATACATAATTAATAGAAACAATATTTTAAATATATATAAATAATAAAAATTGTGAGGTTGAACTATCAGTAAAGTCTGAGCATTTCTTAAGCCTTTATATTGAGCACCATTACCTCTTCATATATTATGAAAAGGTAAACACAAAAGCTATAATAGACCAGACACAGACCCAGGGCTGATCTGCACCAGATGTTGTTTCACTGAACAGTTAAAAAGTCAAATTGTTTGAGGGTTTTTTGTGGATATTGCCAAGGGCTAACTACGCCTTTGGAACACTGCACCGCATCTGATTAGTGCGTTCACCTACAATTAAACATGTGGACGTTTGTTCCAACAGAAAGCTCAACAGTAGTGGTCAGCAGTTGTCCTGACAACTGTGGTTAAAGCATTTTCCAGATTAATTCAGGCGTTTGCGCTGGTCGAGAACTCTTTTTATGAGGTGCCATGATTGAATATTAAAACAAATAAAACTATCTAAATGGCTTACAGATTTCACAGCTTTCAAAAGAAAAAGTACTTTTTCTCTGTCCAGACCGGAAGTGTTTTATATTTATTTCAAACATAGCTCTAGTACAATTAAACTCCTTATAATATAATAAACAAAGCATGCAAGAGGTTTCAAGGCAGGCCGTATGCGCTTGTAAATGACCGACTGCTTTCAAAGTTCTGCAGCAACTAACAGCAACACATTCATCCCAGGTTGGGTTGAGTGTATACTGAGCTTGTGAAAAGCATGTGCTAATCAACACAATGGGAACACCAAATCCGACAAATACTGGGCTCTGTGTCTCATGTTGGAAAGTTTCATCTAATTGAGCCAGGCTGTTTCTGTTGTGGTTGGTTTATTGTTGTGAGGCTTCGTGCATCCCTTTCTCACACAGGTGAGAGGTGGAAACGTTCAGGGTCAGCTGAAGTCACGCCGTAGCCCGCTTACAGCCCTATTACGAGGGTACAAACGTCGCTGTCATTGGCCAGCAAGTATCTGATCTCTAACCGTAAGGATGAGGCGACACAACACCATTATGTCAGACATTAAACCAGGCATTTTGGGTGCAACTTTGCCGTTGTGTTGCAGAGCCCCTATAATACGTAAGAGCACAAGGCATATTACAATCTCCATCTGAATGTCTGGATCATGCGGAGTTTATAGCATTTACCATTCTGAAGATATTATATGAACTATGCAGAATTTGGGTTTGGAGGGTTAAATCAAGGTACTATTTGGCATCTTACACAGGTAAGTGTGTGTGTGAGAGAAGGGAGGGGTGTTTACGGCTCGGCTTCCACCACTTACAGTATGCTAGCCACAGAGCGCTCTTGAGTACTGGAAAAAAGACGTGGCTGAGTTTGGACATTCCCGCACTCAGGAAACCACTTCTAATATGATCAGCGGGTGGATAGGACAAAGAGACAAACATGGCTGCACGGGGCTTTGAAAAACAACCCTGCCAACCCAGTGTGAGCCATAATCCAGTTTAACATTCATCATGTAAGCCCGAGAGGGACAGGTTACCATCATATTCACGTTCTTGTCAGGTGACTGGCTATATGACCACATGTAAAAAGTGGTGCTTAATGTGATTGTGGTTGCTGAACACATTCAGTAAAGACTGCTTTGTTGATCAGACAATATGAACTATGAAGCCAAGTATTACTTTTGTACAACATCACATTATATATTGTTTTGGATTGCCCATCTGGGAAATGGCTTAACGCTCAGTTTACCAAAACTCACATTTATGCAGAGAGGCTTTCATTTGAAACATCCCTCGGTCTGATGGGCTTTACTGCACTCAAAGGAACGTGTTGGTATCACCGAACTAAAGCCCAGTTCATTTCAATGAGACTAAAAGATGTCGGCTCTGTACCAGACTATGCAGTACAGTATGTGGAACAAGTGTGTTGGTATCAGCGGCTCACCTTTCAAAGCCAATTTGCCTTATGGACTTTTCCCACGTCGAACCTAGAGAATACAAAAAGGTAAGGTAATCAGTAATGAAATACAATACAATATCTAACATGACACTATATTATATTATATATTCATCTATGTATTACCAGTCAAATTTAAATATACATGAATTCTTCTATTTTTGGACCAGATGATATTTAGTCATCATTGTCCATCCAAGTGTGCCATTAATTGTTTCGATGTTTGTTTTTGAAAATCCGAGGTGAAAAATAATAATGTGAAAGAACACATGATATGATTTCATTTCATGTACAGTAAGCTTGGGCTTGCTGACGTATTCCTGAATGTCACTGCAGTGCATAGAGAGCCATTTACAGGCATTCAACTGTGCTAATGACTGATTTCCCAAAGGCCAAATGGCCTTTGTTCCCCTGCCAATGACCACATAACATCACTTGGTGACTTGAGAATCATGACTCAATGACAAATTAATATGGGAGGGCGTTTTGTCAGTTTGTTACGAAACAAATTAGGTGTTGAATTTCAATGATGCAGATAATCTATTCTATGGACAGTTTAGGAAAAACTAACTCGCCATGAATGTTACCTGTAAAATACAAATAACAGCCAGTTAAAATACTGTACCTGGTGTCTTAAATACATTCTCATTCTCATAATATTATTGATAGAATTATAATTTTGTATAATTTTTTTAAATTATAATTTGTTAATTATTTTGTTTTATTTAATTTTTAAACTTTTATTTTAAATCCTATTTTCTTTCATAACATTGTTTAAGAACAGGTACCCTTGATGATTGTGTGTGCGCGTGTACGTGTGTGTGTGTGTGCGTGTCTGTGTGCACGCGTGTCCGTGCGTGTGCGTGTGAGTGATTATTTTCTTTGGGGTGGAGATGTGTAGGAGGCAAGTGATCCAGTGAAACATCTGTGACCCATGACCCACGTTGAGCAGCACCCAGTTCCTCTCTAAGTTAGGCTTCCTAATAGCAAGAACCATGACTCACACTAGAGATAGCTGCATCCCATTCTGGGAGTGGCGATCAAGAACATGACTCAAACAATTATGGATAATGAACACAGGGAAAACACTGGCTGTTTATGGGATTGCTCTCACCCACACACCTATGACACATCACTTCTCAGTTCAACTCAAACTGGGCCCACAGGTGCAGGAACCATGCATTACATCATGGGCTTGGAATGAAAGGGGCATTAGATCAACTTAGGGCAGTGTTGTCAGGCATTGTGGTCCAGCGGGGGCTGCCTTCACTGGATGGTCTTTAGAATCTTCCCATCCAAACCACTAGTGTAGAAACATCTTAACAATGTGAAGAATGTTATCTTGACAAAGTGACGGGGCAGGTTATAGACATCCGTGCTTTGAGGTGGTGCCATTTCCTCCTATCGCCAAGACACACAAAAAAACCTGTCCTCAAATGTTTATGTGAGCGACATAAAATGCCTAGCAGGGCTGTTAACCTCTCGACAGCGCTACTTTTCGTTTTCGCCGTTTCTCACAGCGCAGGCCTCTCGCCTTGTCTCGCGCAGCAACATTCGCGGCAGCCATTATCTGAAAACCAGTTTTGAGGGAGGATTTAGTGAATGTGTCACATTCGAGCCATTCAGAGGGAATGTGTCGGCGGAGGCACAGGCAGTTAAAGGTCAGAACAAAAGAATGAGAATCTACTTCCCATTCTGGGAAATACCATCATTACTCTTAGTTGCGTGTCAAGAAGACAACCACTCACTAGGCCAGTTGTTACCAATGGGCCACTGATATGCCCATTACCCATCAGTGCAAGGCAACCTTCATAGGATATTTGACAACACAATACATTAACCAGTTAATTCTGTAACAGCTGTGTACGTCAATGTTGTCTAAAATGCATTGCCCCTACCGGATAGGATAGAAGCCTAAGAATCATTTGCCAGTGTAATTTGAGCTGTGTCTGGCTGATCACTGATGGTACAGACTGGCTCATCTGGTGACACCTTGCTGACCCTTTGTACTGAAGGGCCTTGGAGATGTTTGCTTCTGAAAGGGTTGTCCTATTCATACGCAACCATGTTTATTGCGCTAATGGCTTCTTTGGCTCTGGCCGACAGAAACACAGAGGAAATTATATGAAGTTATCTGAGCGGAGGGTAACCGCCTCATTGCAATGGACGGCTTCTTGTTTACACTTGGCTGCCAAAAGGAAAAGGGTGTCAAGGAGCTAAATGTCAGAAAGGCTATGAACTGAGGGAAGCACAGGCGTTTCAGGGGGACAATGAAAAGTGTTGCACATCCTGTTCCATACATAGTGCCCAATTAAAAATAACTCCAAAATGGGTGCAGGAAGTGGAACGTGTTTATAAAGAGAGCGGGTCACTGTAGTCCCAACGTTTTGGAAGATAATGTGAACACTGTACCTTTGTTGAGTGCTACAGAGTAAGTACACTCTCATAGTTTTCATCACCATATTTTCAAACTGGGTTTCTCTGGTTTCCCCTTGGCCTGAATCACAGGATTCAGATGTGATCGTAACCGTGTGCCTCATTAAGTGTCTAATGACAGCGTCCAGCAGCTGTTACTGATAAAGCAATTCTCAGCACTGACAGTGGGGGACTGACAATGTAGTGTTTAATGTTGCATTTAAAAGCATATAGCCAGCTAGTGTAAGCTAATTGTAAGCTAATACATTTTCTGTGAAATTTACCAAATATGTCCTCTCATTTGGCTAGCTTACCGTTCTCAGTGCGTGATGCAAAAATAATCCAGTACTTCGACACAGCCCTGGCTCCGTAAATAGGAAAACAAACAAAGTGCCAAACACCGCTCGCAATAATAATGCCCTTGGCATCACAATGCAATTCAATGTGTGGGGCGGAGCTTCTGACGGAGTTTCTTTTGATTTGAGCTTGAAGTTCTCAAGAATGACTAGCCCTATATAACATATTAATTACATTAATATTACAGCAAACCACGCTTTTCTATGTAAAGATAAGTATAACTGAGCAGAGCATCACACACATGTTCGTTGTTTTCATAGCCAGGCTGCGCGCGTGTGCTTGGTCGGAGATGCTGGTGCTTCATGTGATAACTAGTGGCAGACAAGATCATCCATAGTTCCTTTAACTGTTTTTACTCAGGAACTACTGTATGTCTGAAGTACTGTATAATAATGTAATGGGTTAAACTGTGGCCCTTGAGACCTGGACAACAATGATTTGCTTGAGTGAACATTTAGTCTACCCACTCTGAGTGGCAATGTGTGCTTTTGCCTGAGGTGATAAGGTCCATTCTGCTTTTTTAGGAAGGTTGGCTGCTGGCCTATGTTGGAAAAGTAGTTTTACTTTAGCGTGTATAAATCATTAGTACACATTAGCGTGTATAAATCATTAGCACACATGGTCACCGTTTGTCCTCTCTAGACACAGTTTACAACTGTATACAGTTCCATAAGCAACTGGAGGCCAACTTTTAACACCTAGTCAATAACTTACATTGGTTTAATAACTATGAATTATGACTTTTTCTTGCTAACCGTATGGTGCAAGGCAGCTAATTAAACTGAATTGTACAACATTCATAAAACTGTACTGTGTGCTGAAATTAATGAGCATGGCGATATCTATTTTATTTCCATACTAATTCAGCCTGCTTGATCTCAAGAAGGAGGCTTGTAATGGCTTAGCTTGGGCAACAGAAACGTCACCTCTCGTCGTGACAATGTGCACCTTTAGGGTTTAACCACAGAAAGACCTGCATTATGGCCGTGTGAGCCCAGCCTGTTGTGAGCAGAACTAGCCAAGCAAGCGGAGGACCGCGACCATAACCAAACATGGGACACACCAGAAGATTGTGACGAGGCTTCACGTTAGAACATACATGCTCTCTAACCACCACAACCAGTCAGTCAGCCAGTGTGCTCACATGTGAAGTTGGAGTGGATGGAGTTGACCGCCAGCAGGCTGTTGACGGTGATCTGGTAGATGATGTGGAGGAGGAGGAAGCCCAGGCTGGTGAAACACAGCGACTGGAGCAGACGCCCCGTGTGTCCTGAGCAGACACAAGCACACCGTTTAACTTTAAAGTGCCTGGGTGTCTTTCTGTCCAATGGAAAGCATCACACATCAACAGCATGACATATACAGTACAGGATAATGGGAGTAAATGAGCCTGCCCTTCAGGTAAATCCTCTTCTGTGGAAAAGGATTTATAATAATACTAGAAAGTCGTTGCCTGTAGTGTGGCTCTCACTCAGATTAAGGCAGACTGAGGAGAAATGGCAGCTGCTAAACACATGGCTGTTTTATAGTTCACCTACAGCTGTTTGGGATAATTTCAGACCTCCTCTTAGTGCTCCTCGGGGCACAGAAGGCTGTTTTCGTTGTGACAGTTATCCGGCTATTCTATGATGAGAGATTAGATGGCCTCATACAATGGAGACGCTCGAAGTCGTTCAGTGGCCCATGTAGCGCTACAGTATCAGGCAGTTCCTTCTGTGTAGCCTCAATGCATTTAATGCGTCCTTGCTGGGAACAGTTTTATTGTGTGGTAGCAAGATGAGACCTCCTTCCAAGCAGCAGGCTATCGTGGACTAAGCATGGATTATCCTCAAATGCTCCTAACAACAGCCTAACTTAAGCAAGGCTTATTAAACGTTGAAGTGAAAACAATTTGTGCTAATTTCCCATTGTGACTCCATGGACGATCACAAAGTGGGGTAAGAATGCCAGTAAATGCCAGGTTATGATAACAGTTAGCAAGCGCCTGCCTGGACTCAAAAGGGTCCTTATGCTCTGAAAAGCAAGACTGCTTTAGCTTCAGTCATTTGCAATACAGACGTTGGTGTGACTGCCACCTATATGGTTTGCTTGACGACTTTCATTTTCATTACGCAGTCATAAACTGCCATCCCTGGAGTGCTTTTAAATGCAGCCAAACTAATTGTTAAATGTTAACTTACCTCTTTTCTATGTATTTCCTAATCACATATGTATTTAAATATAGCCCTGTTGTACACATGTGGATATCCAAAGAGAGTATTTTCCAAAAGGATCAATTGAATGTTATAATGTGGGTCAAATTCTTAAAATACAGTGAAAGTCCCATTCAAAATTATAAAGAAAATAATTTTTGAGATTGAATAATGATATGTATCTTAATAACAACTTACAATTATCAGTGTAGATCCTTCCCTGAATCATATTTGTTTAACAGCAACATACTGTACAGTAGGCTAAATTATCCACAACATAAATACGTCCATGTTAAAGCACTTTAACACTGCATGGTTTACTGTTCACCTTACAGAGAATTCTCTTTAAAATGTCTATTGGCAGCTGGGGTAACATGTTTATTGGGAGGTAACAGTAATTCCACTGTGCAACACTGGGTTAAGTACTGCAATTACAACCTTATAAATGAAATAACTACGTTAAAGCTAAGATGTTGTTTCATGCTAATTTGGTGCTTCCGTGCTGAACGACTGTACTAACGCATCTTTAGGCATATTGCACTGATGGCTTCTAGAAAGAAAGTACACCTAATGGATTATTCATACTCAACATTTGGTTAAAGTTAACATTGCTAATATGGTCTTTCAGATGTAATAACTAAAACGAAACATGCAATCCAACAAAACAAGTCATTTAATAAATGAATAACAGTTTTAAAAGCACTATCTAGGTACATTGTAATGTTGATATAATGTGTAATGCTCGGAGGAGAGGTAGAACTCAAGTCTATGACATGTAGGCATAACACAGAAATAACAATGATGGATTTAATAATAACAAAAACACAGAACAGAAGCACTTACAATATATAACCACACAGTGAGGGGCAGCTGAAAGTGATTAGACATGATTAATGCTGCTTTCACATGGAACACGGCAGACGGCAAACCAGATATCATGTTAGTGGACAAGCGCAGGACGACTAAATGAGTTGTTACCGGCACACAAATGCAGCCGCCGGCAAGGGCAAGCGGCATACCGTGCAAAGTTTAAATATTTGAACTTTCTGCCGTCCTCCGGCAGAAAGCAACGGCATATACAACCGGGTGTTCATTGCTTCCTCACACGGAGAAAACATCAACAATGAGAATCTACTAATTCTGGTGCAACGGCACTAGAATACTAGATACCATACTATATAATAAAGCATTTGCCACTAAATAATTGCATAGAATACATTTTAATTCAATTATTTGTAAATAATGCAACATCACCATAGCAACTGTCATTCCGTCTGACTTTTTTGCCATGCTGTCCAGAAAGTGTTTGCCGTATCAATGTGTCGTCTACCATCTGCCGTGTTGCATGTGAATGCAGCGTAACACGTTGGTAACACAGGTGGAGCAAATGAGACAATTAACTATGAAAGTCCAAACATGAACAACGACAATGAACACAAGGAACACACTGACTGGGATCAGGGAAACATGAGTCAGACAGACAACACCGCACAGTAACACAATGATACAGACTCAGCAATGACTGTAATCATTTATCATAGAAAAAACATTATATTTATCCTTTAATTACTTTACTACATTTTCCTTCAACAGATATATGTGTTGTCATTTTATCTGCTTATCTCTCTCATAATGCTATATCCTGCTAGCTTCCCAAGAGAGGAGTCATAATGCCATTCATCACCTGGCCACACACACACACACACACATCTGTTACACGAGTACGTTCAATGACTGCATTGTTCTTTAGCTACATAGTATTGTGTATGCTACAGTTGAAAATAATGGATTTTTATGCCTTATACACTTCAATAAATTAATAAATTAAAGTGTAACTTCACCCCAGATGTTAACCCATTGCCAACTTTGAAAAATTATACAACGTACAGTAGGAGATGAGTGAGGGGAGGGGCTGATAGGAAGACCCCCATTAACATCAACTGAATTTGATGACGCACAAGTGTTATAAATGTCGGATGTCATCAAGGACCGTGGATGTTTTTAAACCGGATATGACATGTAAGAGTGATTTGAAACAGTTACGAGACCTAACGTCACATATAAGGAATTGTTGGGTTTACTTACAGTACTTTGCTGCAGTCTAATTATTGGTTCTTTCAGATACTATGCAAATGCGTGTGCCATATGTACTGTATGTATTATGAACGTGGGATTTCTGCAAACCACGTCCACCGACATTCAAACTTACCAGGAGACTTCTCTCTTTAACTATTAATGAGAATGTAAGTGGTCCACTTTCTCAGCTTTCTGCCTTCCTTTACTTCTTGACTGTTACTTCAGCTGGAGACAAGCACGGGGAGACGACTCACTGACTGATGTTGTTCCCTCCATCAATATTTCCTTATGTATTATTAAGCACTGCATGTGGGCTCCCACAGAGTGGTCAGAGAGGTGTCTCGTTTACTATTTTACAGCGAAGGATGGCCATCTCGTGCGCACGTGTGTGTGCGTGTGTGTGTGTGTGGGGGGGGGGGGGTGACTGTGGTTGTGATGAGAGCTTGATGTAGTTGTGAAGAGCACAAACTCTGTCACTCACATGCATGCACGCGAACGCACACACACACACAGTAAAGAACGTATATGAATCTGCCTTAACTACCCTCTTAAGATGATTTCCATTTCCATTGCTTTAGATATTGATCTCCACTAACTGTGTGGTTTTGTGAGTGGAGATCAATGTATTTAAATTATTTCAAGTCAACCTGGCAGACAATGGTGCCTAAATACAACAATATTTCATCATCTTTCCAGACGTTTTCTATATATCTGTCTATTTCTCCATCCCTCCATTAAAGAACATATTTGGCCTGCTCTTGCACTTCTCTCAAAGTCCTGACTGAACTATGAGTTTTACCAGACAAACTTTACCCAGCTCCTTGTTTTCTCCAAAAAGGAAACAATCTAGCAACAGGCCACCTGCCAAATCCACAATCACCATGGTAAATTAAGTTCTCTGGGGGAAAAACAGTTTCATTATAGAGGGCGCTACTGTGATCCAGATATAGCACGCACGTGTGAGACAAGTTAGGGCACTGACAATGTGACAGGAGGCAATTACAGGCTTACCTTGCATGGTTGTACTCGTAGGCTCTGCGAACAGTGGAATAAGCAGGAGGTATATGAGGTAGACAAAAGACAGGCCATTGTACCTGAACACACACGCTGCAGAAACAGACACAGATCAAGCAGTCAGTGAACTGTTAATAAAGCACTATCTGAAGTCTGTTTACAAGCATCAACATTTTATTCATAGTTTGCAAACCCCCTGCCTCCTCATAACGACGTAACATAAAGAATAGAAATGCAGAATTGATTAAATATTACAAAACTACATAAAAACGTCAAAAACAATATATTTAAAAAAAGAATACAAACATGAAGACACTTTGAAAGCACACTACAACCCACAATTGCATCACACATTATCTGATCTGTAACACTGTGTTGCACCCACCCAGCAGGGCCTGTCATTGCGATAAGCTATTATCAGGAAGACTAAGACTCAATCCTCCCAAACAAACACAGCCTTGAAAAGAACATGTGCAGAAGCTTCATAACTAGATACTGTAGTTACTGTAGACACAATCACTACACTATTGCAACAACACAGAACTTGTACATTGGCATAATCAATGTAAGAACGCAGAACCACCATACAGTTCTGATGATAAGTTAGGACAAAACTGGCAGAAATCACTGGGTAATAAAGAGACAGTCCACAAGTGCTGGTATTGAATTTACTGTAAGTGTTGAGTTCTCAATTTCTTTTTGGAATTATTAAATAATTGCTCCAAATGTTCTTTAACAGACTGTCGTGCATTGTGGCAATACAGTATTTTATTTAGGTACGGTAGCTTACATATGCTGTTACAGCTGATTGAAGCTTTACCTCATTTACTTTCGTTAGGCTATAACTGGGTGATCGTTTTTAGAAAAATCTATCTCATACCAAGTAAAATATGTAACATGTAAAATGTATGTAGCCTTCTATAATTTAATGGGTTAGTAGAAAATAAGGCTCAACATCACAAATGTATCCACTTTAATCATGAAAAGAAAACTGACATTTGTTATGAAAGATTAAGCCACAAGCGTATCTTTGGTAAATTGACTTAGAAGAAGAGGCTATCCACCAGAGCAGATAGAGCCTAAAGCATTTCACTCACTGACAGCTGACAAGTTACACTAAATGTTTTACTTTCAAATTCTACCCATAGCTCATTTAATGCAGTACTTTAGTTTACAATTGTGAAATCGGTAATACACATTGCTATACGCACAATTCAACGTCAGCCCCTAAAACCAGCCCTACCACGCTTGGCTTTGCTCAAAGTGATGATAAATGCGCATACATGTATTGTGTATTGCTCTGCAGCCACACAGATGTATTGTGCTTGAACACACAGATCATTCATGTCAGTATTTTAAACTACACACTCAGTCCAAATCATTTAAAATGCCAGGCTTACCCAACACAACCTCAGCAGTCAATTAAAGTGCATACCATACAGTATATCTGGTTTAGAACAGAGGATTAGAGAATTTGCTTGAAACGAACAAAATAACACAGCCAATGTATGAATAATTCATTGTTGTTCCTAACTATGCGTTTTCATTGAGTCAGGAGGTAGAAGCTGCTGGGGAAGAAAGCACACTGTCTGCTTGACCTCACAGATGTCTTGGTTAAATCAACAGGTTTGCAGCCTGGCCTGCTTCTTGAGATACATTACTGTCTCAACCCATCTAGGCACCCTTGAGTCCTGAACTTTTGAAAGATTACACATAACGGCTAAAAAAAAAGCATGCTTATTTATGGTTGTACAATCAAAATACCTATTCACAATGAAAATAACTATGAAAACATTGAATAAGAGACCTGGATGGTCCTTCCTTCCTCTCAGCACTTTGGCCATAAATATGGGTGTCAAATTTTTATTATTTTACCTATTAAAGGCTGGTCATTCTCCAGAACGCTTGCTAACTTCAAGCTCAAATCCAAACAAACAGAAGCTCTGTCCCACCCATTGCAAAGCCAAGGGCAATGTTGTGAGCGGTGTTTGCCACATTGTTTATGTTACTATTTACGCAGCCAGGGCTGTGTAGAAGTACCACAATATTTTTTCAGCACACACAGACAACGGTAAGATAGCAAAATGTGTATAAGTTTGTATTTAGCTTACTAATAGCTGACTATATCTGTAATCTTCACCAAAAACGTATGTATCAGTATCAGTTCTATTCAAGTACTATAGGATACATGACTACTTGGTGAAAGGTTTTCACAAGCGCCACAGAGATAGGGGTGGGGTAATCCATATTTACTAATTTTCTATTCATCTATGTTATTTGCCCTCTTCAATATTTGGTGGCTCTTATTATTTAACCAAGTCTTAATGTGATCCCAATTTGCAAATGTCGTGGAACATTTGCTAGCCATACAGAACTTTCTAGCATCTATTTGACAGACACTTGACCATTTGGTACTGGATGACTCACCCTGCAAGGATTTTAACACAAGCAGTGAAAATAAACTGCAATTGTTTTCAGACATTAGATTACTGCAGAATCCCCATCCGTCAGTGAATCACATCTTTGCCCCTCACAGTAAAAAGCTATTATTGCGGCACACAATGCCCTGCCACAGCGTAGTAAACCAGTCGTAGATGTGGTATTGAAGTGAAGTCCAAGAGCTTTAGCGGCTGAGTACCAAAAACATCAATGTCATTTTAGAAGATAAGAATGTGCAGGCCCATGCCAGAGCTGGGCCCCGACAGGCATACTGTAGCATGAACTCTAAACTCCAACAAAAATAACTGCATTTATGACACGTTTTCTATACATACACTTTATATCAGACCAGGAACCCTGCACCCAAAATGTCACATTTAATGTTTTATTAACCAAATAATAAGGGGATTTGATTGTTGCATTCCAGAGTGTGTGGGAGAGGGGTATTAAAACCCTAGCTAGATTTTAACAAGGAACATTTTCTTGGGTAATACTATAATGTTGATTGAGAAGGAGGCTTTCCTAGGGTTAATAATATATTACATTGGATAACAGATTGGTAAATTGTGTGATATAAGCCCTGTGAGTGCTTCCCAGTAAACTGTGATGGGACTTAAAGGGATAGTGTCGAATGGGGTGTAATTCATGGGGGTCTTGATAAACAATAAACACATACGTACAGTACATAGTAGATGGACATGGTATTTCTTTGTGTGTCTGTGCTTATGTTTGTGTGTACTTTATCCAATCGTGTGCACCGGATTCACTTTTTAGTTTATTTTAAACGTTACGTAACGTTTGCTAGAGCAACTCATTTGAACTGATGTAACTGAATCGAGACTGGAGATAACCATGGTTCACATGGAAACGCCCTGCGTGAAGCAAGAGGCTTGAGAAATCACACAATGACACTCGATGTTACACACTGCCACTTGAAGCACCTGGCCATCAGTTGGCACCTCCTGTCGGCCCAAGTAGCATGTTGCTGGCTGGAGGAGCTAACGCATGTAGCCTAGCCGCTGACACAGGTCTGCAGGACGCCAGGTGGATACATTGATCAAGCAGATCTTCATAGCCTGTCGGCTATACCTAACAGACTGGACTGTTTGACCAGACACTGGAACAAACTCTGTGTTTGTGTTTGTGTGTGTGTCTGCGTGTGTGTGTGTGTGTGTGCGTGCGTGTACGTGCGAGCGTGCACACACGCTGTAAATTCATGTTTGTACATGTCTGCCAGTAAATGTTTGAGAGTGTGTTTGTGTTTAGGTGGACGTGTACATACGTTTGTGTGTGTGCGTGTGTGTGGCGAGCTAAGGTAACTATTTACACACAGTGGCCAACAGCCCCGCTCTTTTCTATAGAGGTGATGTCAGACACGCGGCAGGAAGCCTTCAACAGACGGCTGTGTCGGCAGGCTGCGGAGAGCCGTGTGGACGCAACAAACACACACAGGGACGGAGCCAGATGTGTTTGGAGTCAAATGACATGTGACGCACTGTTGCATTGATTCAGCAGTCATGTCTTACTTTACTTTTATCTGACAGGACTAACTGAAACGGTGAACTGTGAAACTGAACACACATACATTTCTTTTTTATAAATCAAAAAGAAACCCTATTTGTTTGTATTTGTATCAGTGGTAGAGTAGTTCCCCTGGTCCCATTGAACTTGGACCAAGAGGTGGCCATTTACTGCATCAGCAGCATTGACAACCATAAAGGATTTTAGGCAAAAAGGGAAACCAGCCGGCGGTCACCATAATGACTGACATGTCTGCTGAGGCTGGCAGGAGTCCTCCGCCCCTTGTCTGGTACACATCCTACCCCTGCGCCCGCTCCTGCGTATACATACCGAACCCTCCTGTCAGTTACAGTGAATGGCCGATGCTCGTTTGCTCTTTGAATAAACATCAAATATTTAAAGGTATGTTTACGATAACAGGAAAAGCAATTCTTCTCCCTCTCACAACCGCATTATTAATTCATACTGTTAAAACGACTTTCCACGAATTAATGGAGACAATGTGTGGTCTCACATTTGTGGTTTGGAAATAAAGAGCAAGTTGGACTATCAGCTGATGCATTATGGGTCGACTTGAGTGGCGTTCACCTATAGAAAGCACACTGGACGCTGTCATCGTTGAAAGTACTTCAGCCTTACAAGCCACTCAACTTATGTTCAGTCAAAGACACCACCACAAAACCTCACTGGCAATTATATATTAATACTTTTCAATTGTGGCCTACCACAAAATTATATCTTAAAACAAGTGAGTGCTATTTCACAGCGGCTGTATTCATAGTGTTGGCTAGTAGCAACAATCAACCTTCCCACACATTTACATTAACAATCTATCATTCACTCTGTGACAACAACTATGTGCAAATTATGCTCTAAACAATAGAGATACATTAAAAACATGTTCTTGTGCATGGCAATAGTAAAATTAGCAAGAATGTCAGATGCACATGTAGAGAATTGTGCTGTCAAGAAAGTGAGATACGGCAAATAAAGAAACAAACATAAAAGCACACAGGTGTTATAAAAGAACCAATCAATAAAACCGGAAGACATACAAGACTTCGTGCCTCAATGTCTGTTGCCATAAAAGCCAAATATGACAGATGACACTGATGTCTAATGGGGGCCCAAAAAGATGTTAGATAGCATATTAAATGTATATTTGAAATAAAGACACAAAAACATGTATGTAGGCTTACAACACTATTGTATGTGACAATATAGGTGTTGCCAAACATATAGATTCCTCAAAACAATAATGTAGGGCCTGTTTAATAACATCAGTAGAACTGATATTTATAAAACAGAAGAGTGACATCATGGCATAATGAGCTAGGCCTTAGGCTGCAAGTGGGTTTAATGGGTTTAGTGGGTTTAATTAAATTTAATCAATTAACTACCTTGTATGAAAATACATGTTTTATTAATGTTTTCATAAATTTCCCTATTTACAGTAATGCAATATAATGTAATAAAGTTGAGTTAAAACAACACAGCACGACATGAACAGAGGCACAGCTGTGCTGGTTAATTCAATTAAATTGAGGTTAATTTAGGAACTCAACGTTAGACGGTTTTATGTTGACCATTTGAAGTATGAGATAGTCTGCATGCGGTACAGTATGCAGTATAATAAACATTTAATATCCACTTTATAATAAGCGTACCTACAACATAATTTTTTTAAAAGTGATGCGTAAAAACTGCGAAGCAAAAACGTACCTGTAGCCAGACATATTGGAAGAAGTAGCCTGAAGATCAATCCACACACCACTTCAGAAGCCATCGTTTTGGGCAACCTGTATTGGATCCAGGTTAAAGGAGTGGGGGACTGTTACCCTAAAAGGGGTTCTCTGACATCCCAGAGCCCTGATCTCTGTCAAATCCCAGTTGTAGTCAAACAGGTGCGTTCTTGCATACGGCCACATCAGTTCAACACTCTTCCTAAAGATATCTTCATTACAATTCCCCATTCAGAAAGTGAACATTCACCACTTTTCGGCGAGTCTGTTATATATCTGTTTTGCATTGTAAAGAAAAGAATACCTTCATCCAATCATAATAAACGCCAGAGCGTGCATGATTATACTGTAGCAGCCTATTCAGAGCATGGTGACAGAGCACTGGACAACTGACCCAGGTGAGCGAGCAGCGGTTCAGTCACGGCACAGAAACGCTATAGAAAAGCGTTAACAATTTATCAAGTCCAAAAGCCGACTTCAGTTCCGAAGAAGCTCCAAACACTAAAATGTGATAAAAATGTTACCCTTTCGGGTAAAATATTAATATGACAACACCAGCTTAAATCCACCCATTCTTCTCAGTGCCCTTGTTGAGATAAGACTTTCTGACTTCTGGTGTTGGCTGGCGTATCCAGTCGAACTCCACAGGATGCTGCTGTGATTGACATTTGATCCAGCCACTCAGAGCATCCCAATGGGCTAGCAGCCTCCAGATAATTGGGAGCAAGAGGAGGGACTGGATGAGAGAGGCAAATTCCGCAAGTCGAAATAAGTCAATTTCTAATACTCTAGCTGTAACACGCGTGCAAAGTATTTTTTACATTTTCTTTTTTAATTTAATAAATATTATTCTCAAATGTACATATTTACAAATTGTTCCACAAGTAGACTTTTGAACTTCTTTACCTAGTCCTCAGCCATTATGACAGCGGAGAGCACAAGAAAAAAGCAATATTTTATGTATGGCAACAGTAACTATGAGAAAAAGGTCATATTAATGTGTAGGCCTATTATGTGGCCATAATAACTATTTATTTAAAATAGCTTAAAGTACTGTAAGTACAGACAGTTTTTTTTTATGACACAGCTATGCTTATCGCCTATCATATTTGTGTTAATTAATTAGGTTTCCCTCTTATGCTCTGTTGAAAATTGTTTTAATTTCTTTTTTGGGCTTGTATGTCCATAACGGCCCAATTTATTCTAGGCCGTTATTAGTCTCTAGGCAAATATTATTAGGATTATTATGATTCTTCAGTGTGATTCCTGGTCATTTTCAATTATAACTAGGACAAGCGCTTGTCTTAGTCCTGGTTGTGAATCATAATTTAATGTGATCACTTATATTTTAAACATGTATTGTCAATATTCCCAGCAGGTGTCATGGAGGAAACTGCTTTTAGGATCAATAGTGTAGGAATATGGGAACATTATTGAGCAATGGTCTTCGTTCTTAACATAAAGATATACAAGATGTACAGTGGCCAAATTTAAACTTCACGGTGTGATATTAATATGAAAAGATAAACACAATCAAGCATGCATTACTTGTATGCTTGATGTGTTTAATGACTGTATTGACAAAGAAATGAGACACAGATGGACATTTCCTCTAAAGTGCATTAGCCTTTGCTGAGAGGGAAGTAAGGTACTATGGGAGTCATACAGGCCAGGCCAAATGACCCTCTTGTACCTGCCCATGGAAACACAGAGCACTTAAACCTGCAAAAGTTCTACTTACGATGAATCATCATTTGGCTTAATCACTGAAATGGATACACTTTACGAATATAAGAAAATAAACCAGTCATCATCATTCTTGCTACCATCCCTTGGACCAGAGCCTACATTTCCCTGGAAAGCCAGACAGGGTGCATTGTATGGAGACAGTGTGCAAAGCACCATGAAGCCAGATAGACACCTTCAAAAAATATCAGTGTTTGATTTGGTTGTATTATTTGAAGTTCAGGCCTGCCAAACTACCCCTGGGATTAATGGATATCTTAAGCTACCACTTGTCTTTGATTCATTATTCATCCACTCCTTGGAAAGGGGTGGAGGTGTATTGATAGGTTCCTGGACCAAATGGACAAACAGTTTTAAGTATTCCATCAGAAAGAGGGGAGGGGAGGAGGCCGGGGGGGGGCAGAGGCAAGGTTGGACCTACATGGTTTCCAATTATCTATAAAACTTACATCACATATTTATATAGGTATATTACATTCAACAATATTAGCATTCTTCTGAATATACACTACCGATTACTTAAAAAAATATGTTTGCACTGACTACTTATAATGACAAGAACTAGGGTTGGGTGACATGGTAAATCTACATGTACTCTTTTGTTTGCAAAATAAAATCTGCAACCTAACGTGAAATCAAATAATTTACTTTCACATTTGAGATTTGACATCTGGGAGCTGTACAGTCCAAGGTCTGTACAGAGGGAAGCAGACATGAAAATGCGATTATCGTTTAGAATGTTTCACCATTGATTGCAGTGAAACTTACACCAGGCGTGTTCAATACTTGCATGGCCTGCATAGATGCATGTTCCGTTCATGGGGAAGATGTCCCCTGTCAGTTAGGCTTGCTCGGTGGATGTGGTGAGGCGATCATTGTTTGCTCATCTAGAAAACACCATGTGAAAAAGGAACACCTTTCTCATTATTACACTCAGAGATGTTTACCTGCTGACATTAGGGATGTGCTGGCTGGCTTTCATGGATCAAAATTATTTACCGCCAACCACCTTATTGCCTTGCTGTCTGGCTAGATTCATGAGGCTAACTTTAGAAAGCTATTATATTATTGCAAATCGAAGACGGATAATAACATTTGCAGTATTGATCGATGATGCAAAGTCTAAATTGTGTTGTCATAGTGTACCGAGCATTAGCATTCTAAAGGCCCATGTTAATGCATGCATCCGGCATTTTTAGTACACTCATTTAGAAGACTGTTTTGTTTTACCAATCAGTGCTGAGTAACTTCACATTATACTATATCCTGAATGATTTACCATACAAGTGACTACCTTAATGTCATGCATTATTGAAGACTGTGCTCCCTGAAATTACAATATGCTAAGCTTTTATGTTTAGGCTTTTAACAAAACAGTGATGACATGTGAGGTTAAAGGTCACACACACCTCGTATCTCCCTATTGCCTAAGAAGTACAGCCTATGGGTGTCACCTTCAACTACCAATGTCTCAGTTGACATAGCAAGAACTATTATGGAGCGTGGAAGACTTTTTTCTGTGCCTTTTAATTTGGTTGAAAGCAACTATGAAACTCCTCTCTATTCCTTCATCTAGTCACCTCCCTCTCTGGACAGCTGCATTACAAAACAATAAATATAATATTTAAATATTTAAAATATAAATACAGGCAGACATTTGTGGTTCTGTCACTATAAACCAATCAAGGAGTGCACATTTAAACTGTATGAAAGACTCAAATAAAGTCAATTTCATTCTGCGATCAAACAACTATATATGTTATAACATTAGTCAGGAACAAAACAATAGAAAGAAGTCTGTCTGAATCCCATACATTTAGAAACATGTTTAAGAGAATCCACGGGATAGACGGTATTGTTAGTGATATTAATATTAATATATGAAGAACTTTTCCCCTTGACCTTAAATAGAATAACACTACATGAGCAGCTCATTAGACAGATGTTTTAGAATGAATGGATGGTGTAACCATTAAGGTCTAACGGGTGATTCAGATTATGCCCATGCAAAGTGTTCATTAGGTAGCTAATGCACATGGAATTAGATTATGTTTATTGTATCATTAGAAAAAATGAAGGACTGCTAATGCTTTAGAAGTGGAGTTAAGTCTTGTCATATAAATCTCCGTTGTTGCAAGCGTTAAAAATAATTATCACAGTAAAGGACACACATTAGGAATCGGTGTATAATCCAATTTTTAAAGGGAAATGAATGGGTAGTTTAAAAGTTTTCTGCTGACTCTTCAAAGACTGTCTGTCTGTGTCTCTCTCTCTCTCTCTCTCTCTCTGCTGTGTGTGTGTGTTATATGTTATCCCTGGCAGGTACATTTTCAGACACACAAACATCCAGCACACATACATACAAACATACAGTTTTCTTTGCAGACAGACAATAGACGGCATTAACGAGCTAACGTAGTGCTAAACAATGTTATTTGCTTCTGAATACAGACATTAACTAAACAAACACTATAAATGTTGTTATGAATTTACCCAGGACAGCAGATTAAGATATGTCATATAAAATGCATATTTTAGTAAAGGCACTGATTTATTGAAAACTGCATTGCATATTTCTAGGACATAATTCAGACATGAATATGTTAATATACTGCCCTCTTCTGCCTTAAGACTGAAACTAAATTGGTGGGAAGAAGTAAGATTGTTTCACCACACAGCATGAGATTACAAAGTCAGTTTGTCTCCTCCAAATGGGTAGTGTGTCTTGGCCATGCTCACATTTATGGGGATTCCAAGGGGCAATGACATACACATACAGTAGTAGCAGTTATTTTATGGCATTTGGAGATTGTATGGATTGCCATACAATCTAATGTATGGCAATCCATACATCAATCTAATTTCTGTTTTGCATCCATTGGGATGCAAAACACAAATCCCGTTTAGGAATATATGCTAAACCTGACCTAAGGTTTTTGTCAATAATATTATATACAGTAATTTATTATATAAACATGCTAGCTGCTTCCTAAATATGTTTTAATTTTACTGTAAAAAATAACAATTAAAAGACGACAACCCCTTATCATGTTAACTATTCTTTATTGACCTTTAGATAAATATATAACAAAAATGTTCTATAGTGAAGGCTGATTATCACATGAAATGACATTATATTCTACTGACTCTAATGATAACTTTCTTTTTTAGAGTTAAAGTTACAACAATATAAAGTCAAATAAACCAACAACATAGATTGCATATCTGGTTTCTCACCCAATACCTCCCCTGTGATCACAGACTTAAAAAACATAATTTTTTATCCACAAATAAATATCTGCTGGTTGCCTTAACTTCATGTAAATATTATTTTTCATAATATTAGTTAAAATTATTATTTATTTTGTGAAAGGAAGATATGTTTTATTATACTTTATCAATTTTGCAATTGCTGTTTCTGTCAAGATACGTAATGTCACATAAAGGATTTTTTTCATGCTGGAAACCTATTTTATGTCTATCCCATTTGTCAGATAGTCAATTATTATATATATAATAATAATTATATATATATATATATATTTATATATATATATATATATATAATGTATCTTTTTTGGCAAAAGCACAGCAATCGTTTTAATATTGTCTTCACCACGTATGCCAAAGTATTCATCACCACAACCACACATTCAGCCATGACACTACAAGATAACAATGATGCAACGTAACAATCATGGCTGAAATTTCAGAAAAAAACACTGGAGTCTCATGTAACACTCAAGAACGGTTAAATAGATCACAGCACTACAGTTTCTGATATACTCCACTGCAGAGCAACACAACCAATACAATACAGTTGGTGCAAAGAAGGTCAAGACCAAGTTTCCTACTTTTTGTTTTTCCTTGCACAGGTACGGCGGGGTTAACACATTCCCAACAAAGCACACATCACTGTTTTTTCCTCTTTTTTTTTGCTATCAGATTAGAATAAACAAAATATGATAACCAATGTCTCAGGTCCAGGAGGGTAAACCATAGTATCGCATCATGCTCTTCATATTTTTTGCATTTACTCTGGAGAAGGTTGTAGTTATTTCACCATGAAGGTCCTCGTTTCAGACGAGGTTGTAAGCAGGACAAGTACGAAGTCAGCTACATGTCTTTACTCCAAGCGCTGTATGAAGTTTTCGGGAAAAAGTCCTTTTTGGGCTCGAGACCCAAGTGTAAACCAGTCACTTTCTTTGATTCCTGTTAGCCAGCCAGCGTCCTGGAGCAACACAGCAAGTGCAATATTTGATCAGTATTCAGAAATCCAATAATGCAGGGGTGCCCAACCCCGGTCCTGGAGGGCCCCTATCCTGCATGTTTTAGACGTCTCCCTGCTCCAACACACCTGACTCAAATCAATGGGCT
>JAODUH010023317.1:0-17788 GCA_027564835.1 Typhlichthys subterraneus
ACCACATTAACTATGTCTAGACTGTATTTCTGATTAATTTAATGTTATCTTCATTAAAGAAAACTGTGCTTTTCTTTAAAAAATAAGGAAATTTCTAAGTGACCCCAAACTTTTGAACGGTAGTGTATGTCCATCAACTCTGTCTTGGCCACAGCTTCTTTCACATTACAGATGTTTTAATGACATCTTAGCATCTTGGCATGCAGAACCAAGCCTGACACTGGTCTTGTGTGGCATCATTGTATCCATGGCCTAAGCCCTTTTATGACAAAGCCCATAGCAACCCATCTTCCTCCTCCTACTGCTTGACCTCTGTTGTGACCTGGTTCACCTGCCAGCCCCATTTTACAGTTTCACGCACTGTGTTGAAGGTGGATACCACTCATTTCAATATATACTTGTAACACAATGTCAACTCAATCATCAAGGGCCTACAGTAATGTCACATCTCAAAACATGCTATGGAAAAGTGTTACATGGGACCAGTGTCTGAAACTGAAAACATACATACATAGAATGTAGTCAAGTTGGCTCCTGTTGCACTACAATTGATCTACAGTATTTATCCTGAAACATTCATAATCTAAACCTGGACTATTGTTTGTCAGTTTCATACATTTATGCATTACTGTAAGAGTAAATTACAGTTACTTACAAATACTCAAATTTTATGTTTCAATATAATTTATAAATGGTAATACTTTGATGTTAACTTGAGTCATATTGAACAGGTGATCTAAGTTCAATTAACACATTATCTTAGGTTTATGTGTATTGTGTCCAAGCAATTGGAAAATGTGCTATAGTTCAGGTGTGATTTTTTTTGTCTCGAGGTGTGAACAATGACAGCAAGGTTCTGAAGGTTCTAAAACAAACACACACATATCTCAACATGTCCTGAAAATTTAGATGTCTATCTATACACTTATTTGTCTGTCTATTCCTACTGTATATACTGTATGTCTCTCCATAAATATCTTTCTCTGTCCTAGGTCCACCAGGGTGATTAATCATCAAAATAAAACTAAAAATAACAAAAAGAAAAAAGAAAAACATAAATCTTCCATGGAACACGCCCACACTGAAACACACAAACCTTCTCAGACAGATAGCCTTGTAAAGACAAATCCATTCAGCTACTCTCAATAAGATGTGTGAGTGTGTGGGGGTGTGTTTGCGTTGATGTAGTATGACTGTAATTTTCTGATGGGAAGACTCGCACTGCTCTGTTGGTTTTTGTCTTCAGACTGTGTCTGCCTTTATGTCTTCCATACACCTGGCTCCACTGTTCTCATATGGTCTCCCATCTTCCATACATGCCTCTCTTTTTCCCTCTCTATCATTTTATTTCTTGTTTCTCCTCTCTTGCTAATTAAGCAGATTCATTAAAGGTAGTCAGCTATTGCAAACTAAATGTAAGCTAATACACTTTTTGTGAAATTCACCAAATATCTCCTCACATTTCGCTATCTTACCGTTCTCTGTATGTGTTGAAAAAATAATCAGATACTTACTTTTGCACAGCTCTAGCTCTGCAAATAGTAAAATAAAGTGGCCAACATCGCTCATATGAACAAATCTTTAGTGCTACGCTTTGCTCCACAATGCATTTCGATGTTTGAGGTGACGCCGCAGAAGACCGATACGCTTTTGATTTGAGCTCGAAGTTAGCTAGCGTTCTCGAGAATGAGTAACCCTGCTGAGTGATTAAAGTAAAGCTCAGTGGCAAGAGAGAGAGAGAGATACATATGTATAGTTATATGGATAGTATAGACTGTGTGTGTGTGTGTGTGTGTGCACGTGTGTGTGTGTGTGCGTGTGCATGTGTATGTCTACTCACATCAATGTAATTGGCGTTGATGTAGTCAGAATGCGGGTCTCCCTCTAACAGCTGCAATCGAACGCGAGTGTGTTCGTCTGTGGGGTCAGATAGAGAAGATAGATACACCAGCCTAAAGTTACTTTTATACACACCGGCATAAAGTTACAACATTCTGGCTTGGCAAATGGGCGCATTTATATAGTGCTTTACAGTATTTTGCCTGGCATTCACCCAGTCACACACACATTCATGCACTGATGGTGATTGCTGCCATGCAAGGTGCGACCAACCACCGGGAGTAGATAGGGGTTAGGCATCTTGCTCAGGGATACTTACAGGTAAGTCAACACCAGGGTTTGAACCCATGACCTTCCGGCTGGAAGTTTAATACCCAGACCACTACTATGCAGAAAGAGAGGGTGATTATGGGTAATGACAGGTGTACCAGCGCTAGAGACGGTGGTGAAGTGGATAAAAGGGTCATGTCAAGTGTATTTATAGACCTCACAATACAGTATCAAAAGGTTATACGTGCTATACGGGCCTACGTTTCACATGGTTCCAACGATCCTCTTTTCCTCACAAAAAATCCAATTGCTAGCAAAATCAGTGCTGCACCCACAAACTGAGAGTATATTGCATTGGAGAAAGCAGCAAGCATGAAGAATGATGTAAAGGTGTGTGTTTTGCTGCTCGGAGCTCTGTCGTGCTGAACGTCATCTCTGCACCCCCCGCCCATATCACCACACACACAAACACAAAGAAGAACAAACTTTGCAGCCTTCTCCACCTTCTTTCTCTCGCTCCCCTTTTTCTCTCTTTCTTTTCCCCTGATCCTCTTGGCCTCCTGTTCTCCCCTCCTCCCTCCCTATGTACTGATTAGCAGAGGGAGTGTCAGTCTCTGGCACAAGAGGAACCACAGGTAGGAGCTGGGGGCTCTGAGGTCGGGGGCATCCCCTCCACCTTTCAGCCCAGGGAGGGAGCCTCTAATTGGGCAAAGATGGCAGGAGGCTCTGGGTAACAACCAGTACCGGGCTGGAGCCACGCAGCTGTTCTGAACGCCATGACAATGTGTCAGTGTGTTGTGTGTGACTGAGTGTGATTGAGAGAGAGAAAGAGAGAGAGAGAGAGAGAGAGAGAGAGAGAGAGAGAGAGAGAGAGAGAGAGATAATAATACTACATAAAATGTGTGCGTGTGGACACTGAAAGCTCCAGAGCATTCTTTCTACACACATACACCGTACAATACACGCATGCACGCATGTGCGCCCGCACAAACGCACGCGCATGCACGTACCCCCGCGCGTCAGTGCCGGAGGCCTTGCTTTAACAACAGAGTCATCTGAGAGCTGTAGTGTCCAAGAGCGTGGGGTCGCGAACCCATTACTCATTAATGAGCCGTTCTCCCTTTGCTAACCCCGGCCCCCCTCTGCTTTTAGCTCTCCTCCTCGCTCCACCGTTCTCATGCCTCTCTCCTGTTCTCTCTACTAAGTTTTGTCATTAAAGGTAGCGCCTTGTAAAAGTTCTGTTGTTGGATCTAGTTGACTTCAGGAGCCATGAAATCTGTAAATTGCAGACATCACTGCAGACTCCGTGTCTTCGGGCAGCACGTGTCAGAGAGGTGCATGTGAATAAAACAAACACGCCATCTATTCAATGTGATTAAGGGCTATATAAATAAAATTGACTATTCTCTGCAAAGGCACGTGATGGCCAAACAATATGCTGTACTTCTAATGACAGCGTCTGCTTTTTAGTGTGTTGGGCAGGTGTGACGCCACAATGACAAATGGTATTTACTGTCGAGGAAACTGAACATAACTGAATGAATGCCAACCCATATGACTGTGATAAAACAAAATCCTCTGAATTACTCCATTCAGACTTTGTTTTACAAAGTCGGTATAAGTACATGATTTTTACACTGTATGTGCGTAAAGCCAATAAACAGGGCTATAAACCGCACAAAGCCCCCTGGGAACATAGCAATGATCCAGTATAAATGATTAGGGTCTAATTATTATCCTATTGCTGGTATATATAGATTTTGTGAGAAAATTCAGACTGTATATATAGACACCAATATCATCTAGATTCATATTGTCATTAACATTGCTGTATGGTCAAAACTGAGAGCAGCCAGGGACAAAGCAAACTAAACAAGCTAAATAAAAATATACTAGCACACAGACGAGGACTTAGTCATGTTTAGAGACACAGCTACTTATTAGAAAACACATTCATCAGGACAGACATATGGACGAAGGATTCCAAACTTCTAAACGCCTCAACATGTCAAGGTGTCCCGTGTATAGCAGCATACGAGTATATGAGACATATGCTGTTGGATTTAGTAGACACAAACATATGGAGTCCAAGTCTGGTACAAATTTAAACTGCTAACGGAAGCACGAGCAAACTGCTGAACGACACGGTTCTTCTTCTGCGCTCTTCGCCTCGTGCAGAGGCCATGGAGCAGGAATTGTGTGTGTGTCACAGATATACACTTAATCAGTCCGCTCCCCACGGAGCTCTCAACACACGCTACGCTGTCATCCCCACTCAAGGCATTAGGGCATTTAATAGTGTGTGTTATTGAGTGTGTGTGTGTGACACTCAAGACACTGCATATGCCTCTCTGTGCTTTAATGTTCATGGAAATATCATTTCACATGTTTCTAGGCATGCCGAGGAGAGAGCGAGAGAGAGAGAGAGAGAGAGAGAGAGAGAGAAAGAGAGAGAGAGAGAGAGAGCAGTGTGTGTGTGTGTGTATGTGTTGGAGGGTATCATAGTGTAATAGGGCTGTGTAATAGCCTATTAAGTCCAAAGCTCCAAGCGGCTGATGTGTCAAACTACTCAGAAAGCTGCCCCCCCCTCCCCAAACACATACACACACACACCTCATATAGCTTTATCCTGCTGTTTGAAGGCTACCAGCAGAGAGAGAGATGGATAGAGGCAGTGAAAAATGTTGAAATGGAGGAGAGTACAGTATGTGACCAGAATATATATGTGATATAAGCACGTAATGTAAGACCATTACAAATTACATATGCGACCAAGCCCTAAAATCTCATATTTTCTCATAATCTTTCCATTTACTATAAAAACTATAAGTTAAGTACCTCACAGGTGCCAATGATGCTGCCAACATGTAATTTGTTTCTTCTTGTTTAAAAAAACAAACAATTATTTACTGTATATTCTGTGTCTGTCTGTTATATGACTTGGTAGCAAGCAATTAAAGAACTGGATGCTAAACTTTGAGTGTTTCCCAAATTCCAAACTCAGTCGTGCATTTCTCAGAAATTATTTCTGAGCTTGGTGATCGAAGACCATTTAGCACATTGCTCCTCTGTGTAGAGGATGTGCCTCATAATATTGGTATGTATTCAGTCTTGTACATTTGACATTTCTTTGAGAGAAACATGTATTTGTCTGCTCAATGGTTTGTACAGTTGATTCCTCCGCAAGAGGTCAATGCTCCTCCGGGGTTTGGAGCAGCTCGAAAAACCCTTTCAAGGTTTGTCTAAGGAAAAAGAAAACAAATAGGACTTTTATGTTCTGAACCTAGACCTCGCGAGGTAGCTCCACCCACGTCTCCACTCCATTCCTTTGAGATAAAAATAACTGTTCGTAGTGTTTACAGACAGTGTAGGAGTGTAGGATGACACACTTCTTTAACATTACGTGGAAGTCTGGGACAGTGCCCAAGGAGTGGCAGACCAGGGTGGTGGGGACCAGAGAGTGTGTGCCAATTATAAGGGTATCACACTTCTCAGCCTGCCTGGCAAAGTCTACTCTAAGGTGCTGGAAATGAGGGTACGGCCAATAGTCGAACCTCAGATTGAAGAAGAACAATGCAGTTTCCGTCCTGGTCGTGGAACAACGAACCAGCTCTTTACTCTCGCAAGGATCCTGGAGGGTGTCTGGGAGTATGTCCTTCCGGTCTATATGTGTTTTGTGGATCTGGAGAAGGCGTATGACCCGTATGGGATACTGTGGGAGGTGCTGCGGGAGTATGGGGCTCCATTTTAAGGGCATTCCAATCCCTGTATGTCCAAAGCGAGAGCTGTGTACGGATTATCTGCAGTAAATCGGACTCGTTTCATGTAGGGGATAGTCTCCGCCAGGGCTGCGCTTTGTAACCAATCCTGTTTGTGATCTTCATAGAAAGAATATTGAGGCGTAGTCGTGGTGGGAAGGGGTTGCGGTCCGGTGGCCTAGGGATCTCATCCCTGCTTTTAGAAGAAGATGTGGTCCTAATGGCATTATCGTTCCATGACCTCCAGCACTCACTGGATCAGTTCGCAGCCGAGTATGAAGCGGCCGGGATGAAGATTAGCACCACTAAATCTGAGGCCATGGTGCTTAGCAGGAAACCAATGGAGTGCCTACTCCGGGTAGGGAATGAGTCTTTACCCCAAGTGAAGGAATTCAATATCTCAACATTGGCCTGGGAACGCCTCGGGATACGCTAGTCAGAGCTGGTTAATGTGGCTCAGGAAAGAGAAGTTTGGGGTCCCCTGCGACACGACTACGGACACGCGGATGAGGATGGATGGATGGATGTCTGTTGTGTGTTAGCAAAGCCTTTGACTAGACAGGGGTTGCTCAGTAACCTGACATGCCAGACGGATTTTTAGTCACAAGTCCATCTTGGGAGCAATGCATCAAATCTGTTTGTAAAGGGCGTGCACTTTAAAATACTTCCATCTGGTCGTTTTCGCTGTCAGCAAACTTAAACCATGCCCGTATAGCTATACTATATTAGTATGATGCTGATTGGCCAGTTCAGTTTCTACTCAGTGTCTATGTCATTAAACAATGTTTCATAGGACCAACTTAAAACAACACAAACACAAAGCAGCGTTAGTTGAACTGAGTCACATGAAGACTGTATTTAACCATATTCAACATAGAAGAAACACAATTGCATAAACTATCACTGTCTTTATTGAACCAATGGGTCGTACTGCATGCACAAGCTCTTATCCGGCCAGGTTAGCTCAAGCCCTGATCCTCTCTTGCTCTACACAACTTTTAATTATAGAGCGTTAGATTTATTTTTCTTTGTGGTATTACTGTATGTTATTCTGGAAGCAAGTGACTCCCTAATCCTTTGCACACCAATGGCAATTGCTCGGTAAGCACGTAAACCCTTAATTATACAGTATGGTAATCAGATATTTATGTCTATATTATTCATGACAGCAATGCTACAGCCATTTAGCCACTACGAAGTAAAAAACATCTGCACTGTATCCCTGCTGTGCAGGCTCCTTCTCACAAAGCCTGCTTTTGAAGCCAGGTTTCAATGGAATTCTAAGGCATATTCAAGTACACGATGTTTACACTTAAAAATGGCAAATATCCTTGTTTATTATACATCAGGCTTTTAACACATAATTTTTGGGTCATGTCCTTCCATTTCGGACAATGAGCTTTTCACATGGGTAAAAAAAACAAAAACATTTAAATTCTCTTTTGTTATGCCTGGACCGGCTTCTCTATTTGATGATTGGCAGACTCCTCAAGGGATATCTCAAAGAAAGTCATGCATTGACATTTTTGACTTAGCTTGCAATAAAAAAATAAAATAAAAAAACAATGTTTATTTATATATATATATATATACACACACACACACACACAATGTCCACAATTCATTGTAATTCAAAGTCAGAGAGCAAAACATGTCATTTGATCTGTCTTGTAACATTAGTCAACTGTGTTTCCCTTGAAATGGTCTGAAAGGACCATTTTACTTGCACACAAGGGTTTGTATGCATGTCTGTGCATGTTCACAGTGTGTGTGTGTGTGTTTGTGTGTGTGTACAAGGTTGGAAGTATGCTTGAATTTTATTGTTTTTAGACAGGGGATTTTAATGACAATACTGTTACACTACACATAAAAATAATGTACCATGCTCAAAGAGGTTTCAAATAAACGATACTAAATGTTACTGTATCATTACAACACACGCACACACGCACCATTTAAACAGCCTCCTGTGACAGTAACATAACACTCCCCTACAAAATGCTAATAAAAGCATAACTCACTCTTAAAAGCATCACTTCATTGTTAGCCCCCAATGGTTTATTGTGATGGATAATGTTTAGCTAGATGTGACATCAAAATGGGTCATTGTCTGGAATTACAGCTCATGTAACTTTCTAAATCTCCGTAAAAGCAAGATTAACAGGCAGAAAAAATAAGATTAATTGCAACCATTGTCAACAATGTCAGAGCCTTTGCTGGTGCCGGGCCTTGTTACAAAGGAATCCTCGTTACTGTCATTATTACAGCTCTGTGCTCCTGCTGTTAGGCACCTCAAGGAGTGCTTTATTATCCAGTGGGTAGAATGGAATCCTTCTCTCACACTTATCTTTCATTTTCTCAACAACAGAAGGCAGGTGCACCAGTTAGTGGAAGAATAAAAGTGTATGTTCATGTTCATGTGTGTGTGTGTGTGTGTGTGTTTGCTTTTGTATGTGTCAAGGTTTGCTTTTGTATGTGTCTAGAAGCTCTACATTCTATGATTCATGATAGCAAATAATATGAAGCTTAACTGTCCAGGCCAGAGAGAATCACAGCTGTAAACAGAATCTCTATCTCTCTCTCTCTCTCTCTCTCTCTCTCTCTCTCTCTCTCTCTCTCTCTCTCTCTCTCTCTACTGTACAGTATGTCTGTCAATTTGAGTTGTGTGTGTGTGTGTGTGTGTGTGTGCGTGCGTGTGTGTGTGTGTATGCTGAATGTGTTGTATGTTGTAATGCCAGACAATTACATATGCCAGAACTACATGTTTGCTGGTTGTTTGCCAGACAGAAGCAGAAGCAAACCCATTAATCAAAATAAAATTAGGGGGATTTACATACTGTATAGTACAAGTCTAATCTTGCCAAACCAAATCTATGCAAATGTCGATGATCGATTTTATAAAATCCTGACTGTACGGTTCCACTCCTGTCCGTATCAACTCCTGTCCATTTCAACTCCAGCCCATTTCTGATTTTCATAGTAATTAGTAAGTAAACAATATTAACCCAATAGCTTTGCTCTCTGTATATTTAAAAACAAATTGACCCTAAAATTTGATTGTTCAATATAAAACCATGTTTAAGTAAGGATAACTTGTTCATTACATAAACTGCAAACACAATGCCTTCCTCGTACTCTGAAGAACTGACGTTTCACATCGGTGCAGGTTACTATGAGAACTAGCAGGTGAAACTGAAATGGATGCGTGTAAATATGATGAGACTGATCGGCCAATTGACAGTCAGCAACGAAGATCAGCAAATTCCCGTCAATGACCGGTCAATCAGTGCAACTTTATATTGTCCTTACTGTTGGACCAATATTACATACGTCACGTGCGTTTGTGCAGAATGTAATTTGCCTGTACGTCGTGGGTTTCATCCCCAATATGTACGGCCTACAAGTACGTAAAGTGTATACAGTTATGTGTATAAAACACTTTTGATTTATTTTTTTACTTTACTACTGCCAAAAGTATACTGTATATCCGACCTGTGGGATATTCAGAAATATGCAATATGACTAGATCATTTTATCTTCAGTTTAATATTCTATTCAAAAAGCCACCTTGATGTATGAAAAGTTTACTGAGCAATATTCTCATACACATTAAAAAGTTCTATGAGCAAATCAATAATTAGATCAATGGTCATTGGAAATGCAGCAGAACAGGCTCTACTCACACAAACTCACCTCCTATGTGTGTGCATGTGTCTATGTGGTGTTCTCCTCACTAATTCATGACCTTTGACCTTTATTCATGAATAATGTAATGTTATGAGTGCAACTTTTGAGTGCTGTTTTGATTTGAAGCAAGCATTTTAAAATGTAACCAAAATAATCCTGAAACATTCTTCAATATTATAATACAAGACAACATATTTTAATAAATGTGCAGGCCTATAAGATATTTATTTTCACACAGCATTTAAGCTGTTTTAGCTAGTAGCATTGTTCTATCTAGACAAATTATGTATTTTGTTACCTGCACCACTCACAATGTCAACACATAACATGTTTTCAGGTGCGTCCACTTTTTGAATAAAATTTTAATTAGCATCTGAAGCAATGGATCATTACTGTTACTTGTGTCCTGGCATTTCCTAGCAACCCAAAAAGATAAACCCATCTTTTGAGATGAAAATAAACATTTTATTAATATTGTCTTCTATGCCAGCAATTTTGTTAAATTGTAAAATGTGGTTGATATTTGACCTGAGTCAATGAGAGAGTGTCTGAGAGAGGTAATTAAAAAAAGAGAGAGAGACAGTAACAGTAGGAAGACATAATGCAAAGGTAGCAAAATAAAGTTAGGCTTATTAAAAATCCAGTTGGGTGCATACAAACACATATCACACACCTGTGTACAAGCTAATACACATATTACTAACCCAAAACCTGCCACATCCACACGGTCACGCACGCGCACGCACACACACACGCACACACAGATGATGCCAATGAATCTGTTTATTTTGGGTGTGTGCCTCTGTTGAATTATAAATGTCCATATGGGAAGAGAGGAGGAGGAGAGGAGGAGGAGGAGGCAACAGAAGGAGACAGATGCCTGTAAATGGGAAATAGAATTGAGGACTTTGCCTCATCTCATAAACTGTCACAGGTAATCACCCGGCATGGAGAGGAGAGGAAGCCAAAGGAGAGAGAGAAGAAGGGAGAGTGATGATAGGAGAGGAGAGGACTGGATGTGGGCACAGAGAGAGTGAAGGAAGAAGCTGAAGGTAGACATACAGTAGAGCAGGCAGGACGTGGATTAACTTTTCACTGAGCTGGAGGGATTTCAACATGCCAATGACGGCTTGTGCTTGGCAGATGGCTGGGAGAAAGTGTGTGTGCGTGTGTGTGTGTGCGTGTGTGTGTGTGTGTGAACAATTTAAGGCAAGTATCTTAAAAGGGTTTTATGAAATTTGTTTGTGAGAGAGATTCCTTTATCAATATGACAGTCATACTTGAAATGCATGTGCAAATGTGAGTGAGAGAGAGAGAGAGAGAGAGAGAGAGAGAGAGAGAAGCACAGAATACAGGACAAAAGAAAAAAGAGTCTATTCTCTAAAGTCCAAAAAAACAATCGGGATTAGCTCTCTTAACTGAAAAGACAGTGTGACCCTTGACCTGGATGTAATTCAGCAAGGGAGCTCCATGCCTGGTCGCTTATAAAACCAAGAAAGCCTCCTAGTGGGCTTTTAAACCACTTTGTCTTGAAAATGAGCATGTACACACAATCGGCCAACCAAGAAGGACAGGTTCCATTAGTGGACCTTGTAATTAACAGAGGTTCTGCTAATAGAGCATTCTTCATAATTCATCATCATTCCCGCTGTTGACAGCCCATTCCATTTCAGCAGCGTGTTTCATTTGAAAGGCTTCGGGTTACCGCTGTGTCTAAGACCCCTTTAATGAGATGTGTACGTACGTACGTATGTGAGAGCATGCATGTGCACACAAACACATACATCTGCGCACACACACACACACACAGTTGCGTGCACAGTCGCGCACACACAAACACATTTACACTCTATGATAGAAGTAATTCTGTCTTCAGTACAATAGTCTGCTCCTGTTGTTTCACTCTAATAGAAGCCTGGGGGTGTATAATATGAGTTTACACCCACACTCCACCCCCCCCCCCCCCCACCCCCCCCACCCATCCCACCCCCATATTTTTCTATATGGCAAATAAAATGCAAGAGGCATCTTATTACAAGAAGAAGATAGAATCCCCCAGATGGAGTCAACATGAGATTGTTCTCATTTGTTGTAATGGTGCTTGTACAAAGTCTTACCATGGTCACAAAAACCGTATTCAGTATGCCAAACGGATCGAAAACATATCTTCCATCCATCACCAATATAAAATACGGGTACATACAAATATCACTTGAAATGTACTGTTATTGTAGCCTCTATTTGGGCTTTCAGTTTGGAGTGTCACACTGTTAAATCTGGAGAGGGGTCGGGAGAGAGTAGCACTCCAGTCAGAGGAGGGGGCAGAGAAGAAGCTGCTGCTCACTTGCTTTATATTAATACCAAGTCACTCTACCCTAAACTAAGCACACATACAGTTGTCGTTGAAGTTAGTACTCACAAGCGATGATGTTGCCATAGCGATTCTTGTTGCGATTCTCATCCTTCTTGGCTGTATCCCAGGGGGCTGTCTGTCCCTCTGCTAGGCCCTGCACACACTCACACACACACACACACACACACACACAACAGGAATACATATAGTACATTTATTACCAACAACATAAACACACATTATACAGACACACACATTCACATGAACTCAGAATGAAACAAGACTACACTCATGTCAGGAAAAAGCACAAACACATCTATGTACTGTATGCAAATGCAAAAATACATGTGTGCACATATTTAATAATGTTTAACTCGGATTTAAATAGAGAGATTGACTCGTACACAAAGATGTCGAAAATCCAATGCCAATCACATAGACGCACATGCACGCACACACACACACTAGTACTAAGTCATAACAGGCTGACCAAAGGGATGTGCAGAGAGCTGAGAGAATGCATATTCATGAGCGAATAGCCCTGTGGAGTTACTTTATGGTCTTCCCACCAGAACATCATGTAAACAACCAGTGGTGTCTTGCATGAACTTGCTTTACAGTAGATCTTATATTTTGATTCAACAGGAAAAATAGAAGTGAGAGAAGTACGGCATTTTCTCTCTCACCTCTATATAACTTTTTTATATACTGTACATGTATATTGTGTATTCTAATAGGATAATAAAATATATTGTGGACACAGAAGATATGTGCATTCTAAATACATGGAGGACAACTTACAACGTACATTAGTACCACAGTACAATACAAACTATATTGTATATATCATCATAATAAGCGATTAAGGACTTATTGTACAATGACTATAAATGTAATCTAGTTGCAGTATTTATCTTTAGAAAAGCCATTCTCTCTCTCTAGGCTCGAGACCTCTGACTTCAGAATATGCTTCAGGAGAAACCATCTCCCAGGGTTTCATTAAGAACGTACCTTTCAATTTAACCTCATGAAAATGCAACATTTACATTCACCAACCATGACCTAACTTTGTAAGTTGTGCACGCACTTAGGGCGAGTGCACATCATAGAAGTTAACTCTTAATGAGGAATGACATCCACCTTCAAATGTGGTGCAAAATGAAGGAGGCATCATGCCTCAACAGTTATAAACACCAGAATGTACTGTACACCTTCATAAAGTGTTTAACCCATGAACTCACACAAAATGTTTTGAGCTTCGAATCATTAATGTTAGTCCTTTACAACCTTCTGGCAAATATATTAACAAAATAGAATGAATAAAAGAATAATTATAATATAGACAATAAAAACAGGAAACAGACAATAGACATGTATTGAGAAACAACATGAGATATGCGTGTTCACGTGTGTGACCTCTCTGTGCATTAATGCACTTTTCTACAGTAAAATAGACCAGTGTCCTTATAGCAGACTCAGAGAGTTGGGATTTGACACACACATCTCATGTTGTTTCTGAATACATGTCTATTGTCTGTTTCCTGTTTTTATTGTCAATATTATAATTATTATTTTATTCATTCTATTTTGTTAATATATTTGCCAGAAGGTTGTAAAGGACTAACATTAATGATTCGAAGCTCAAAACATTTTGTGAGTTCGTTGTAATGCTGTCAGAATCTACAATACATGTTACAGCATCTATGACTCTATTAAAGCACTTTGATATGACACGAGTGAGATTTCTGTTATTCCATAATATATACATGATTAAGTGTTTTACCTTGTGTGTGTGTGTGTGTGTGTGTGCGTGTGCATGTGCGTGTGTGTGTGTGCTGTGTTCTCTTCTGGTACGAGCAGCCATGTTGACAGGGGGGCTCCTGAGACTTGTAGTGTTAATGAGGTTAATGAGGTGTAGCCCTGAAGGTCAGAGCAAGCACACACACACACACACGCATGCACACGCAAACGCACGCACACACACGCGCACACAGGTAAACACCATGCAGTACTGTATGGGTCTAGCACTACAATACAGGAAAAACGTATTATCTCTTTGTATTTGTACACCATTTTTTGTAGCCACCAATAAAACATTTTAGCCTTTTATTGACGCTAAATAATAAGACATTTTAGATCACATATGTCTCCCACAGAAATATAATGAAGTCACTATGCTATATCTTCTTTTAGAATAAAGGAACATGACAGAAAGAAAATGGAAAAATACTAAAGTGCATCTACACAGATCATGATTCACCTCCCATGTAGGAGAGGAAAGGACAAGAGAGGAGAGGAGAGGAGAGGAGAGGAAGAGGACAAATGCAGAATGAGAGAGAGAGAGAGAGAGAGAGAGAGAGAGAGAGGCGCAGGGGGTGTGGATGAAGGAGGACAAGAACTGACTGGAGAGATGGGAAAAAAAGATGAAGTCATAACTATAAAGGCTCAATAATGCCCCCCATCTTTCTCTCACACTGCATGTGCACGTGTGTCTGTTATGGATCGTCATCTGAACAAACAGAAAATAGCCTTTATCTGCTCTGGGCCTGGAGAGAGAGAGAGAGAGAGAGAGAGAGAGAGAGAGAGAGAGAGAGAGAGAGAGAGAGAGATCCTTTCAGAGAGCAGTCGCTTCATGGGTGCTGCCATGATGTTTCTTACTACATTTACTCCAGTCAGACGGCGTTCAGCCCTTTTCAGCCAGCAGTCTGATATTTCCCTCTGAGTGCCTTGCTGGTTCCAGGCATTAGTTTTAATCTTGGGCTTCTATTAAATGTAATAATAAAAATGAAGCTCATTTATGTAGGCCTACTTTCTTTATGGGATCAAAATAGTCCGTGTGTGGTGTGCATTTTCATAAGGGTAGAGCCTTAGCTTATAACCTGTTTGTTTTTCTCAAACATATCAACAGAGCTAGCACCATATTAAATTACATTTTCATTAAAATAGTATTTCCAGAGATTGACTGAAGTCAATGAATACATTGGTATATCTCATTCATTTTTGCACAATGCAATTAATATATAAATGTTTGTGCTGTGTAGCCAATTAGCCAACATCCTCATTACCCATAAGATTACTTTTAAATGCACCTCTGTAGTTTCAGATACTGCATATTGGCATGCAGTGGAATTATGTTTGGACTTATGTACTGGCTACCAGCTACGTAGCCAGTACTGACTAACACTTTTGTTAAATATGACATTATTTCAGAGGGCTGGGCAGACCTAGACACAAACAGGTTGCCAATAAGGTATCCAAGCTACTTTATTAGAAACAATACATATTTCCCATGCATATTGTCCAGCTAATCTGACTATGAATCCTTAAAGACAGAATGTTCTGGACAGACAGTTCTCACTGCTCATTGTATTAGAAAATGTATAATAATTAATACAATTTATTTTCTCAAATGTAATTTCTGAAATTCTAGAAAATAGCACCTTGAGACAAATTTGACCTCTCAAAACTATTTTTTTTTCTTTTTTTTAAGGAAAATAATTACAACATAGACATCTAGGATTATGCGTTTCAGTTACATTCTAGAGATGCATTTTGGCTGTGTGTCATGGTTTAAAATATTAAGTGTGTTTCCAAATGTTTGGGTGTATTTTGGATGCAGGCACACAGATCAGCACCTGTTGCATGGCTGATAACTCTGTTTCAACAAATAATAACAGCCTATATTTAGGGGACAACAAATCACCTGTACATTACAAACAGCAGGAGTTAGAGCCATGAAGAATCACCAGCATGCATTGTTGGTCCCAATTTCCATACAGACATAATAATAGAATGTTTCATACACAAAACACCAAGACTCCTTTAGCACAGACAAGTGGATAAACTATGAAGATATTCAATCGTTAGCCTTCTGGAAGTAACACTGTGCCTACAGTATTCCATGTTTCCTACAATAAAATGTAATTAAAGGATTTACAGATTATTTACAATTACAATAAGGTATGGGTGGACAATGAAGGTTTACTAGCAATGTAGTAAATTACTATATCGCAAACATAAAGTATAAATTGTCACAGAATTTTATAAGCCGCCGGCATGAGACATGCTTTGTGTTTCACTTCTCTCGTTACTCCCCATGCTTTTTCCATCTGACAAACAACAAAACAGAACTAATAAGTGTGTATGACGTGTTTGTGTGTAAACTCTGTTTGTTCCTGAAGTGAAGCAGTAAGTTGGTGCAAATATCCACTCTCACTCTGCACTTCTTAACCCAGACCACCCTCACTAACTAGTTTAATGTTCCTGCGCACTATGGAGTAAGATGTATGCATGGGACATCAACAGAAGGTACAGTAGTTTGTAGGAAGATTAACAATGGCTAAATAACAGAGATAGTTTAGGCTTGAACAATTGAACGAAGCAGAGCAATAATATGTATATAGTAATATGTAGCCTATTGCGCAATATATTCATGCACGGGAAACATTCTCCATCATTTGCAACAGCGACATAAATAGCAATACAAAGTTTGTTAAACCTCGACGACATGCTGCAAGAAAACAGACAAGAAAGCCAATGCTTTTAAAAGAAAGAACTCTGCAAGCTTAACGTAAGGCCCATAATACTTCTGTGGATGCGGCTTTACACAATAATGACACGAACGAGTGCTTAGGATGGTTAGTGTGGCAATGCAAAAGTGATCTTTAAAAGTCTTGTATGTGCATAATCAGTAGCTCATGCATAATATACTGTAAGAAATTAAGACATTCGCTAGAAAACAAATATTGGTAATACTACAATAATGTGCCTTAATAAGTAATTTATAAGCATTTAGTTAATGATAATAATTATAAAAAGATTATGTGTTGGTTGATTAATAAATGTTGCATGTGTTGTAAGCCATACAACAACTTTCAGTCAATCGTGAAATTATAATGCACACATCATTAGTAAATAATATGTATTTAGTTAATAAAGAATTACTTTTAAGTCATTTAATTACTTGATTTTTAACAATATGTTTTATATCTAAAGAATCGGTATATCTAAAAATATTGGCTGACCATGAACTGATGATGAAGAAATCATCAGTAGCCTATCTTAAATCATGAATTATGTGGCTACAGTAATTGCAAGCTAGCCTATTTAAAGCACAATAAAACAAATGATCATCAAGCTATTTCTAACATTTGCTTTTAAGTGAATAAACACTTAATTGGGGTGCTTTCACACCTGCCACATTTAGTTTGGTTGAATTGCACCAGAGTTCGTTTTACCCCTTGGTGCGGTTCATTTGGTCAGGTGTGAATGCAGCAATCGAACTTGTGTGCACCAAAAGTGGACCAAACAAGCATACCAAGACCTGCTCGAAAAAGTGGTCTCAGTATGCTTCCAAACAAACTCTGGTGCAGTTCGTTTGTGGTGAGAACGTGATACAAATATTGTTGTAAGGCAAATATCACATATGCCTACATTTACAAGCTTTTGATCAAAATACTGTGTAGTGCCAATACAAATACATGATACGGCCAAAGGTAGAGGTTATGCATCTTGTTCAATAATGCTTACAGGAACAGTAGGGGTTAGGCATCTTGTTGAAGGATGTTTATAGGAACAGTAGGGGTTAGGCATCTTGTTGAAGGATGCGTATAGGAACAGTAGGGGTTAGGCATCTTGTTTAAGGATGCTTACAGGAACAGTAGGGGTTAGACATTTTGTTCAAGGATGCTTACAGGAACAGTAGGGGTTAGACATCTTGTTCAAGGATGCTTATAGGAACAGTAGGGGATAGGCATCTTGTTGAAGGATGCTTATAGGAACAGTAGGGGTTAGGCATCTTGTTGAAGGATGCTTATAGGAACAGTAGGGGTTAGGCATCTTGTTGAAGGATGCTTATAGGAACAGTAGGGGTTAGGCATCT
>JAODUH010023328.1:0-24699 GCA_027564835.1 Typhlichthys subterraneus
TTATTATAGTTCATTTAAACACATTATTATCTAAACATAAAATACTAGATCTAAAAAACAAAATGTGTAGCAATATCTTGAAATCATCTCAGGACGTTGACATTAAAACTACTGCTCTAAAACGTCAATAGAACTGATCTTTCAGGATATTTCCACCTAATGCACAGTGTGAGTGGGGAGAGCTTACTGTGGCATTACGGATGGCTGTGAGGATGTCAAGTTCAGTCAAGCCACCCAGGGGGTCGATGGACTGCAGAGTGCGCCCGAACGTCTCATGGAATATATAACAGATCCTTGCTCCGCCACAGCTGTGGGGGAGACACTGACTCAGCTGACCAGCACTGCACTGTATCTCCGTGATGTACTGCATGTCCGCAATGTTAACACTTCTCAAATTCAAATGCAGTCGCTTGATAAGGATCAATATTTGCTCTCCACATATTTACATTCATTAATAGCCCAGTGGTATGGGAGCTGTGGAAATGGAGCTGGCGAGACAGAAAACGCCAATACGTATATGCTTTAATTTACAATTAAATTAACCCGAGGATTACCCCAATGACACAGAGGCCAAATGCAAAACATTGTGAGCTCTGCCGTCACGCATATTAACTGCGACTGAAGCTTCATCGACTGCTCGTCTACAACATACAGCCGTAACGTGTGACGGTGACAAGGAAACCGACACATGCCACACGAGAGAATCGCTTTGTGACGCCACCTACAGCTCTGAGGTCTGAATGTGCCTGGGGGTGCCCTCTATGGTGTTGCAGTAGTCACTGGCAAACTTGGTGACGATCTGCAGCAGGGTGGCGCTCTGGTCCTCCACTGGCCGGCCGTAGCCGCTGAGCCGAGCCTGGTACTGGGAGCTCAGCAGCGTCACGCGGCTCTTCAGCTCCGGCAGGCAGTCTCGGATGTGGTGGATGAGCAGCCGACTCAGAGTCTTGGCCAGGTGGCGCGAGCCACAGCGGGACGCCAGCGACGGGTAGTGGCGCTGCAGGAAGGAATGCTCGTCCCGCACGGAGTCCTCCAGGCTCTTCTGCGTGTTGATGTCATGCTGGCTCCTGCCGGGGTATTCAGCAAAAGAAAAGCGGTAACGCACCGCTTCCCCAGCGGCACAAGGGCAAGCGGCGTGCCTGAGCTATAGCTCACACAGGTATAGCATGACATTTTAATGGGATGCACAAGCACCTGCTACAGATAAGATGCAGCATATCTGGCAGAATGTGCGGGATAGCGAGAGGCTCGGCTGCTGACGCCACATACAGCTCTGATGCACACCATTATCTAGTCTCTGAAGTCACTTGCTGTCTGGTTATATCTCAGCTCTGGGAACAACCCATAGATAGTGCTTCTGCTGCTGCTTTTTGTCAATACCACCCATTGCTGCCACAATTACAGCGCAAATGCTTTTTTTAATAAGGCTTACTTGCTTACGTAGACTGTGTGGTGAAGCTGACAACTCTGTGAAGGTCAGTGACTATTTGCATTCACATACCTGTTAACTACACCGATAATCCCGAGTCTGACTGGGATGACACGCCCCAGGAGAACCTCCAAGGCATCGGTACCAGCATCCATCAGGTCCAGCTTACTAACCACCAGCAGTGTCCTGCGGCCTGAAAGACAGACACACCACAGGGTCATCTGTTCAAACACTATTACTCATCTTTATGAGAAGCAGGGCAGTCATCCAAGTGCCATTTTTCCTTGACCAATGACAGAGAGTGTGTACTTACCATTGTATATAAAATGTACTTTTATACTGTAATATGGCCTTCAAATATTCATATTCAAGTTCATTTATAGCACTTAATCACATTACCGTCTAAAGGGCTGTGCATGCCTAAATGTCACATGGAAACAAACAACACCCCCTTAACCTGCTCCTCCCCACAACATAAATGTATATATTTATATATATTATATATACAGTAAAAGACATCATACAACTCTGTGTGAAATGTAAATAGCCTACCATCGGTGTCGACCTCACGGGCCAGTTTAAGTGCATCGGAGGTGGCCAAGTCAGAGTTGGCAGGGGACACAGCAAGGATGAGGGAGTTTGGATTGGATATGAATGACAGGATCATCTCTTGCACTTGATCCTCAATGTCCTCTGGCTGGTCCCCCACAGGAACCTGGTGCAGAAGGCAATAACACCAGCTGAGGTTAATGCAAACATGACACCTGCACAGCACTGCAACGCAATGAGCCTGTACTAGTCATAGTCACGCAGTGTAATCAAACATTGTAATTGGTTCCAACATGAAAGGCAAGCTACTGTGTCTACCTTAGTGATTCCGGGCAAATCAACGAGTGTCAGATTTAGGACTCGAGGGGAGAAAATCTTCAAATAGATTGGCTCAGGGCATATTCCCTGGAGAGCAAATGGGGGGGGAGATCACAAATTCTAATAAAATAAGAAATAAATGTAAACTGATAAACATTTTATCATTGCCTTGTATGCATTTCACTGCCTACCTTGTTTTCTCCTGAACTACGTTCAGTCTCTGCTTCAATTTCCTTACGGATTTCCACAAAATCTGTAAAGACCTTTAAATTGTAGAAATAACAATTAAAACATTACTGTATAGTACAGTATACATACACACAAGTTTCAAAAGGTATTCAAACACATTTGCACATTTCATTATGTTGTAGATTTCATTTTAAGTGGATAAAACAGCCATAGTTGCCCATTATTATACATCAAACAACCCATAATTAAGAAGAGAAAACATCCAGAGATCCTTGTGATTTTGTGAATTTGTTCAAATTTAAAAAATATAAGATCTCTCATTCACAATAATGCAGCACTCAAAAGGGGCATTCTGTTGCCTTTAATTGTCATTGAGATGTGTTTAGAACTTGATTGGAGTCCACATTTAAGAAATGGAATTGATTGGACAAAGTTTACAGTCTGTTACTTGCACTACACACGATTGTGTTCTATAATTATTTTTATGTATTGAATGTTTAGATGGATTATACCTATCTGACCATACTGTAAACCTCTTGCCCATCCCCTAACCCTTGTATGCCCTAATGTTATCTTAAGGCCATCAATCATTCAACTACTAGGCAATTTTCTGATGTCTACAGCTTCTCCATCCCCTAACCACCTGGCACCTTTTACCAACCTTATACAAATTATCACCTATTGTCTGGGCAGGGAAGAGCTAGTCATTGTTTAATACCATGTCACAGACATTCTCAATACTTTTTACACACTCAGACTCAAGCGACCCAAAGCCAAAGCTCAAGCGTTGTTTAATGATGACACTCATGCCCTTAGACAAGAATGTAAGAAAGCGGCAAGAAAGTGGGAAAAAGATAAGCTGCAAGTGTCCTATAACATTCTCAGACTGTCTAGCATGCTACCAATGTCTTGTCAAAGCATCTAAAGGAAAGCATTTTTCAGATATTTTCTCTGAAAATGTGCACAGCCACAAAACCTTGTTTAGTGCAATACACACTGCAGTAAACCGCGTTGCTGTACTCCCTGACGTTAGTTTTGAAATAAAAACTATTTCTTTACCAACAAGACCAACTTTATTAGATTTTGAACCCCCTGACTACAAAGGTTTTTAGTTAGACTTATGCCCTTCTTCTCTAAACTGCTTTGAGCCTATGGCCCTGTCAACCCTGGTACAGTCTCACACATGAAGTGTTCGGTCATGTCTTGATGAAAGACATGACAATTGGTCCCAGCTTCTTTTCTGTAATAAATAGCTCACTATATCCTTGGCAGTGTTCCACTGTGTTTTAAACATGCAGTGGCTCGATCCCTTTACTTCAACCTCAACAGACTGTAATATGCTATTCAGTAAATTATAATCTATGTCCAAAGTCATTTTCTGTGAGCATTCTTCATTTTTAAGTGAAAATAACTATTTGGATCATTTTCAATCAGGGGTCATAGTAACACAATGTCCTCTTTGGCATCGTTCACTTGTGGAGTACCTCAAGGCTCAATCCTGCATTAAATTCAGTAATACTGTTATGCTGATGATACACAGCATCATATACAGTATATATACCTGATTATACTTACTTCTTGAAGTAAATTTCTGACTGCATTAAATTAATGGATGGCAAACACATTCTCCAACTAAATGATCGGACTGAAGCTATATTACATGGCACCCCCATAATTAATTGATTATGTATCGAAGAATGTCAGGCCCTTGTCCATGAATGTGCACTACAGTGCAAGACATTTAGTTGATCATCTTTGATTCTGCATTAAAAGACTTCAATCAAATCAATTCTATTGTGAAAAGGACAAATATTTTCATTTTAGCACTATTGACAAAATAACATCCTTCCTCTCTATAAGGACCTGAAGATTGTTATATGCGCTTGTATCTTTTCAAATAGACTAACTGTGTACACTGGAATTTGTCAGTCACTATTATGCTTGCAGTTTCAACAGTCCAGCAGCCATATTATGGAGCGGTCATCTCGTACCCTACTTTGGCCTCACTTCACTGGTTACCAGTCAAATATGGAATCGGTTTTACAGTAAATTGCTGTTACTTGTTTTTGAAGCATTATATGGATTAGTTCCATTATGTGTCACTGGTCTACTTAATCATCACACTTCCAGGCCCTTTAACCAGTTCCTTCTCCATATTCCATCAAGTTTTCTGTCCCTAGACATTGGAAAGATCTATTTATATTAGGACATCCCTACCAGCAAATATCATCTTAAAACTAATTTTTGTTTTTTTTGCGTTCAAGTGAGCTTAGGGACATGCTTAAAGGTATAAAAGAATTACACCCTAATATAGCAGCACTATTTTTTATATAATGCTATAGTAGCGTGCGTCCTAAGCAGAGTCCTAAGCTGTTCTTGGTTTTCAGTCAGCCTTGCATTCATATTAATGTGTGTGTGCGGCCCATGAAGCATTTGTTTTGGTCTGAGGTGCTGCAGAATGTCATATAGAGCCACTTTGTATGAATGTATTCTTGTTATTATAGTTTCATTGATTTTAAATTCTTGTTTTGATGATCATGTTCAGCATGAACAACAATGGTTGTTATTAAATATGCTTTATAAATAAATGTGCATTTGTGGAAATATCTTTTTGTTGCCATTATAAGTTACTGAGTGTAGAGTAATAGGCAGAAATGACAATGAATTTAAAATGAAATCATAAACAATACAAAGTGAAAGGGTCTGAATGTTTTCTAAAGAGTGTATAGCCTACACTACAGTATACTGTACATGCATGGACACACACACCCCTAAAATGTACCTGGTTTTTACAGTGAAGGAATGTACCCCATTCTTCAGCTTTGATACCTGAACAAACCGTGAAAAGAGAGTATTTAGTGAAATAATAAAAGAACATGGAAAAATATTACAGCACAATGACACCAGTGGAGAAAAAAAAAATAGATACTGGCGCACATTATAAACCAAAAAGACATTTGGCAAGAGGGGCTATTAAAAGTAAATTAACACACACACACACACACACACAAGCTCATGCAGCAGAGACCTGGGAAGCTGTTTTTGGCATTATGTTTTACCACATTTCCTAGAAAAAAAGCAATAAAGAGGGAAACAGATTGTGTTAGAAGTACGTTTACAGACATCTATTAGTAGTTTAACGAGTTAAGACCTAGCGACACATCCTACATTACATTTTACACAAAGCTATTGTGCTAAAGTCACACACACACACACACACACACACACAAAGAAAAACAGAGCACAGTACCATTTTCTATTTGTTTTCTTTCCTGCAGAGCCGCCACATTAACCAGCTGCAACACCAGGGGTCGTCTTGTTACTATTCCTGATCCCAGAGGCAAGAAATCCCTTCCAACCAGACTCTCCAAAACAGAGCTCTTCCCACTGCTCTGATAGTCCAGATAAAAGCAATTAAATAAAGGTTCTGGGCTGGTATTCACAAAGCATCTCAAGGCTAAAAGTAGCTCTTAACTTGCCGATAACTTTTAGTTCGTAATTTGTGAGATTTACGAGTACTCTTAGCAGTAAGATAAAATGCTTTGTGAATACCAGCCCTGATAAGTATACTAACACTTAAAATATGAAGAAAGTTTTTCAATTGTTTGTTTCTGAAGAGGTATGCAATAGTTAGTATAGTTGGTTGGTTTGGTTAATTACATAAGTATTGTGACAAATTCAAAGTCTGCAGTGACCAGCTTAGAAGGGCAGTGTTTTCACACTATAGCCTACCTGAGAACCGATCATCACTATCTGTAGGAGCTGAACAATGTCGGCTCCTACAGTCAGAAAGGCCTCCTGCAGCCGGTTGATGATGGGAATGAGTGCCTCCATTGTACAATTAATAGAGGACTCAACTCACTTCACATTTGTCAGGACCAGCGAAATGTGAAAGGGTAGAATGAGATAAGACATAGTACAACAAATGAATTGCTGCTATAAAGTAAACAGGAAATCAAATATTGCCTAAATATAGACGTTTAATCAATGCAATTAACTAAACTACGCAATTAACCTAAGTAGATGTATGTGTACCACTATTGTGGCCTGTATGAATGCCGTAAGGATGCAATTGCATTGCTTTACCAATGGCTTTAGTGGTCCTGATGAGGGAGCGACGCCCTGACAGGAGTTAAACCGACATCAGCCACGGTGAGTAAAAACTATTGTAAGATACCCGGTTGGTGATAGAATGTCAGAATAAAACAAATGATTTTAAGTAACTACATATTAACATATCTGAACGACATGGAATATAACCCATAGTAAGAATTAGAAACTGCATTCGCTACTGGTAACGCTAGCTGTAGCTAGCTTAAGATAAATTAAATACATTAATGGGGACGTCAGCTTGTGTTTAATGCCATCATACCATACCTGAAATGTCCTCCTTATCCACCAACGTTGTAACTTCACACTCAAAATAAAAACCTAGTTCCGTAGAAATCCCATGGCCTTACAAAAATATATATAATTTGGCAGCAAGAGACATTAAGTAACCTGGAGAAGCAAGCAGTCTCCTCATTCTGTGATTGGTCTAAAAAGTTGTAAACATTTGGTTGGTCGATAGTAACCAATGATCAGTAAGTCCTGCCCCAGAACACTCATACTTGCCATTCAGTCAACTTCCCCAACAGTCAACTTCTCCATATAAAATATAATACACTGAAGCAGCAGGCAAGCAGTTGATTTCTGGTTTTGTTTTAATGTGTGTGTATAAATATGATATTTACAAATCATACAATGAACACCAATATGTTGCCAGATAAAACATACATTGCCATTGCAGTTATACAGAACACATTCTGGTCAATCTGCAACACAGACATTAACAATAAATATTCTCCAACAGAAGTTAGTGTGCCCTATAAGAGCGTCAGCAGTCAGTCATGTGAAACTAACAGCAAAACCAGCAAGTCTAATGTAATTCTTTTAATATCAGTGACAAGGAGGCCAAGATTTTGTATCTAAGCCATTTGGTCTTGGATAAAAAAAGCCCTATTGCTGAGATAACCAACAGAGTTTTATCCATGTACACTGAGCAACCACACCTGAGGCAATCCGCATGCCCTGCCCTCTATATTTTGTACGCATCTCCAAGCACTGACCGACACCATTGAGAATCCCATAGCTAAAATTCTCAATCCATATAGGAATTGTCCATGCCTTCGCTGTCTGGATGAAGGAGTCGTCCGGCCAAGCGCTCAATGTCATCTAGACTGAGTTGTCGAAGTGAGCGTTCGTAATCCTTGAGAGAGGTTAGACAGTTTAAATTAAATAAAAAAGTATTTGGTACATTATATATTGTGACACAACTGAACTATTGTGCTTTACAGTTGTTTTGATGTTAGAACATAAATGAAACCTAGTTCGGTAGAAATCCCATGGAAAGGATAGCCTTTCAAGCGGTCGTCTTGGTGGATTATGGGTTTAATTAAAAGTAAATACTAAGTACTAACTTTGCCTACCACTATGGGCAAGCTATGAAATGATCACATTTGATCATAATAAACACCTGCGGCTATTGTGTTGTGGATAGATTTTCTTGTTCATACAATATATTGTTTCTATGACAACAAATGTGAACAAGAGACATAATGCTAGTTAGAACCAAAAACACAAAGCAATCAGACCTTGATGAGCTGCTCCTGGACTTTGGCTGCATCTGGAGGGCTAAAATGTTTAGCCAGAACAGTAGAAAGTGACTGCCAGACACCCCCTTGCAGACTGGTACTGCTGCTAGCCATCCCTACAGCGCCGGCCCTCTCTCCAGCTGGTCGGACCACCAAGTTTAACTTGGCTTCTGGCCCAATGGAGTAATCGCTCAATCGATGTTCATCTTAAAGCGAAAACAATCGATAGAGTTGCAAGTTGCAGCAACTAGTGGTAATAATATTAATTACAACAATGGAATCTAAGGTTATAATATAATATACATTACTTAAATGTCATGCTACTTTGTGTTCATTTCAACTATTTTGCAATACTATAACAGACATGCATTGCATTTTGGTAAAGTTGTAATAAGATATATACATTTATTTATATATTTAAATTATTTAACTCAAATCAGTCTACAGTGAAATTGCAAATATATAAACAAAAAAGCTAAAGTTTGTGAAAAACATGTTAAACAAATCAACCTGCAAGTGCTTTCCCTTTATAGAGTAATCGCTGCTGGTTTGGTGGGATGTTGAGACATTCTGACACAAGATCCTTAACTGTGGAAACCTTTTCATCTTCAGTCACCTATCAGCCAACAAGATTAAAAGTGACTGGGACAGGGTGTAAATACTGACAAACAATGATATGCAATACCTACAACATTTTAATAATGAACAACCACATGGTTAATAATTAATTTAATACAAATATTATCAGTTGTGGGCATTTCTGTATTGCATTGTGTAGGTGATAACTACACAAAATAAACATAACACAAAATGTAAGGAAATGTGTGTTTGTAACAAAGCATTCCAATGGTATATGATGTGTTGCCAAGAACAATTATTTCCTTTTAAACGGTTCCACATTTGTAAGGAACATGCATTTGTGGGATGAGCAGCATAGCTGAGTATATCGGTTGCACCCATGAACAATTTTCCAAATCTTCTCTGACTAACACAAAGTTGTTATTTGTTGTTGACTCTTGTTAGTTGTTTTGTGGATTTTAATGATTGAAGTGTGAAGAAACAAATTGGCAATTTAACAATGTATTAATTTAACCAACAGGAGTGTCAGTAGCGTGTGGAGAACCATGCACAGCCACAACAGCCTGGCACCTCCTCCTCATGCTGGTCTCACATGGCTGTGGGATGACAGCCCTTCTTAAACCAGCATTTGTAGCAAGTCAGACAACGTTGTTGTGGGGTCTGGCACAAACAAAACGCCCAAGCTGATCCCAGAAGTGTCCCACAAATGTCCTTACTTTCTGTGAGTAGTTCAGTTTGCATACCAGTATGTACATTCCAAAATAGCATGACTTGCTAGGAGAATGTATGTTGTGACTCATAAGTTACTATATTCTCAGTATGAGAGTTTATATTACTTTGATTCGGGTCTCATATAGCAAATAAAAAACCCATCTTTAAACACGGCTATTATTGTGTTAAGTCACGACTACATAGAAACGTTATAAAGCACTTCATACCTTTGGAAGTCAATATGACGTTGACTTACAGTCGGTACTGCTGCCTTGCTAACTATAGTTTTGTACCGTACACAGTACGGTAAACCATATCCTGACTGTTCCGGTTAAACTGTGCCAAATGTACTGCTTTGCCACCTGCATAAACTATGAGGTTTATTCATAAACCTATTAACATAACGTTATCGATTAAAACAATGCAATCGGCTATGGATACGTTAGCTGGCCTCGAAATGAGAAAGCCGAGCTATCTTAAGAACGTATTGGTACTCACCTGTACATTGCATTCTTTCCCTTGAAGAGGTTTTACAGTAATAATCATTTTGGTTATTTCTAAACAATGGCAAACAATAAACTATATGTTTAATATCGATAGAACTTTAAAACCAATTAGTTATTAGCTATGCCTCTTGTTGTTAACGACCCATATTTTTCTTCTGCTTATTGCTTAACTGCACTGGTATCGCGACGCGTGCGATGTATAGCGCCACTTACTGTTTGGAGTGGGGCATAACAGGCTATCTGGGGCGTTGGGGAACACTGATTGTAATTTACCGCACGTTTACCATCAGTCCTACTTTACATCATTTTTTTCTTTGCAAGTGTTGAGTCGGTCCTTCTTTTTTTTTATTTTATCATCCTAAAGTCCAGACACGTTCGGTCCATGTGGTAGTGTGTGCAGTGTCCAAAATAGGCTTCTCGTTTTCTTATTGCGAGAAGGCTCTGGCAACAAAATCATTGACAGTCAGAAAATATGTAAAAATTATGTATTCAAATTTTCGCCATATCGTCCGAGTCAGTTTTGGCTAGTATATGGATCTATCATGTGACCTGCTGTCCTGTACTGCGTCCAGCCTTGACTTTGCCAGCGTGAGAGAAGAGACGAGATGCCTTTTGCGCGGCTACGGGGGACCTGCAGCTGCACCTGCCGAATGTTCATTCGTATCTGAGCTGGTGAGAGGACGTTGAGGTAGGTTAAGTGATTTTTGTGTAAATGTGCTCTTGCCTGAACAAGGTATGATATGCTTTAATGAAACGATGTCTATATTATTTTGGCAGTTGCCTATTAAAATTGGGGCCAGATTTTATAGCCTTGAGCGCCACTTCACTGGATAAGAGAATCACAATGCGTGTCTGAGATTGAAGGAAAAAAAGTTTTATCATCCGTGATCTGTCACAGACTCACAGCAAGGGGTAGGCTGCCATATGCTCGACTGCATATTCCGACATCTCGGAGCTCACTGTCAAACCAATGCTGAACAACAGTTGTTCAGCCACCCTAAGAAGAAGAATAACGTTTGAATTCAAGTGCTTTCACCTCAGACGTGGTTTACAATTACGTTCAAAATTGTTTTCAAATCCGTAGCCCTAAGGCCTGCAATGTAATGTCCCCTAACACTACTGTCTTTTTGCATATTGTGCAGTGCAAGCAGTTGACAGTTTGACAATTGTAAACCCTCTAATGCATTCCTAATAATACAGGTTACAGATTTCTAATAGTTCAGTGTTACCCATTGCAGCCCATACAGTATAGAGACAACAACATGCATTTGTAGCCTACTTATAATATGCAGGTGATGGGCACTCTTCGGGACCTACAGTTTGCCCTGCAGCTGAAGATCGAGGAGCTTCACCAGAGGGATACACTCATCGATGAGTTGGAGCTGGAGTTGGACACCAAGGATGAACTCATCCGGAGACTACAAGGAGAACTGGACCGCTGTAGAGCAACCGTTTTACTTGGACCTTCTGAACTTGATACTGGTAAGGAGATAATTTATCCAGTTAACGTATTCCACTTGTATAGTGTACAGCTATATCTGTGTATATAGCTATATGGAAAATGTGGGGTTCTACAACACAATAAATCCAAGTGGGTACCTTTTAAGGCAGCTGTCTTTTACATCCGATGCTATATGATGTAGTAATTACACATTTAACGTGTTGCATGCTATGATTGCATGTTGTGGTCAGGATGCTCCACTCAGGGTGAGGAGTATGAGAGGGCCCAAAGGAAGACTATTATATCAGAACCTCTCAGCCTGGACCCAGTTACACTCGCTACCATGTCCCTCAGGAGCTGTGACAAAAAGCCAGAGTAAGATTCGACACATCGTTCACTACTTACATATTCCAGATGAAGACGGGGGTATTCAAATGGTGGCATGACTCATAATAAAGAAAACTATTAATATGGTTTACTTCTATTACGGATTATTATTTACAGCTATAAGGTGACATACTGCAACATAGTCATGTTTTTCATGCAGATTGTAAGATGTCTCTTGCCATGTCTAAAATGGTTTTAAAATGTTCTTGCTATTTATTTTTACTACTGCAACATGTGTGGTCTCATTATCCTATTGTTTATAATGTCTAATATTGTCAATTGCTTTATGTTTATTTTGTAAAGATATTTGTAAACAGTTTGGTTTTTCTGGTGTTCTATATGTGTTTATGATAATTGCCACATTTCGTCCTGCAGGTCACTGAGGCTAATCCACGAATCGTTTTTAAAGAATGGCTTTTTGAAGAATATTGAGGGAGAACAGATCAGAGCGATCATTGACTGTATGTATCCAACTTCCATCAGCCAGGGCTCCTGTGTTATTCAAGAGAGGACCAATGGGTCTTCAGCCTATGTCTTAGAGGGTGAGCCATTTTGACGTTCCTCTGGGTTAGGTATGACTTTATCCAAAATCATAGTATGTCTATGGTTGAAACAGATCCTTCAGAGGGTTGTTTTCATTATATAATAATAATAATAATAATAATAATAATAATAACACACCATTGGTCCCTGAATCTCAGGGCTACAATTAGACAGTTCCTTTGAAGGCTGTTTAAACACAAGCACCTTTGAGGATCTCAACAAGAACAAGGATGCTTGTTTAAGTTGAGTCAAGCAATTCATTATTAATGTCACATTGCACATCTAATATATTGTTGTTCAATGCTGAATTTCGTATAAAGGGCAAGTGATTTATTAAGGTTGGTAATGAATGCACCTATTGTCAAATATAATTTAAACAGCCATCCTTATGCACATAGTACTGACATTTACACAAGAACACCACACTGAATCTGTTGAATCTGTACCTTAATACAAATCCAGTCAATTTTAAGCAAGGTAATTTAACAGATGCGTCTATCCAAAGAGACTGACAGTGAGTCATGCATTACATGGATCTGCGCATGACAAATTCACTTTATTAAATATTTATTACAGAGGGAAAATTGGAGGTGACAAAGAATGATGAGAAACTACTTCCAGTTGAGCCAGGAAACATGTTTGGAGAGCTGGCACTCTTGTATAACTGTGCCCACCCTCACACCATATCAGGTATTAACAGTTGTGCATACAAATTGTTGCCTGCTTTGTTTTAGGAGGTCCTGACGTGCAAATCGGTCGTCCGACCTGGGTGAAAGACTAATCGATATGTCAGACAACTTGTCAGGCCTGAACAAATCTGTATCATTTGTGACATGATATGGATTTTAATTTAAGACAAAACGACATCTTTGAACATGTTCAACTGAATAATATAACATTTATATACTTTAACACACATAACATTCTACCAAATATAATATATCCTCTTTGTACACAACAATTAACTAAATGTGAGATGGCTATAAAATGTGTCACATTTGTCTTTCCTTCTGAGATCATTACCTAATCAATACATTTAATGAGAAAAGAAATGGTGCTGTTCCTTAGAAAATACAATGTGTGTTATCATCTTCCCCCAGCATTAGATCTCAAAGTCCCATGGGAAAGCCCGCTCTCCCAGCCACCACTAACATATCTGACCTGGTTTCACAAATAAATAGGCTGCAGAAGTGGCCAGGATCAGTTCAAATTGGAAAATCTGTTTAGTTTGCCTCAGTTGTTCTGTTATATTTCCTGTGTTGTGCTGTGTTGTATTGTGTGTGTGTGTGTGTGTGTGTGTGTTTGTGTGTGTGTGTGTTCTATTTGCTACCAATCAGCCTATTCAAATCAGTTTATATACTTTTATTTGCAGCAACATTTTACTTCAAATTTATATAAATGGCCTTCTGTCTATTGTTCCTTGTCCCTTTATCTCAATCTTTTGTCTGGCTTTCTTCAGAATCACTGTGCCTTTTATCTTCGTCGGGACCCTAAATTACCTTTTTTCCCATTGTTACCTTCTGGAAGAATAAGAAAGGCTTTTTATCTAGTTGTCCACAGTATCTACCTACTGTGCCATTGTGACAGTGATAAAGGTTCAGATGAAATTGGTTTCTCACAAGTTTACAGAATATTTAGCAGAAAATGTCAGATATACTATACAGTATACAATGGCTTTCATTTTAACACGCTTTGCACGGTTTTCTATAGTCTAATACATTGTCTATGAAGTTGTCCACAGATTATCAAACCACTGCTGCCGTATGAAAACATAAAAGAGGTCTCAAATACAATATATATTTGAAAGTTCTGCACTATGTGGACGTTTAAAGCAGGCCATGGCCAGGTTGAGCCTTACTTGCATGACACGGTTCCATCTGCAGTCCGGAAATCTGCAGGTTCACATTGGTTATTGCAGCTGCCACAGCATCGGTACAATGTGTTGGAAGGCCTGTTCTCCATACATCTGTCATAGGTACAGCAGGCCTCTGTCTCCTGGGCCTCTTCCTGATCTCCGATATCATATTCTCTTCATTACCGCATACCTTTTCTTCCTCTGCAGCACTGACAGACAGCAAGCTGTGGGTTATTGACCGCAAGAGCTTCCAGACCATACTTATGCAGAGTGGTCTTGAAAGCATATCTCATAAAAGGGATCTACTTAGACGGTAAGGGCCAACAAATAAAAGTAACCATGTGGAACCAGCCACTTCATCTGTTATATATTGTCATTTGCTATAGCAGCAGCAGCACAGCGGCAACACATAAATAACCTGCTGAATTTAGGTCACATTCCCTCACATGCACACTGGTTATTCTGTTGAAACAATGTTAATATTCTGGGGAGGGTATTTTGCGTCTTCTCAAAACAAATGTTTGAAAAACTCTTCTACCCTTCTTTTTTACCCACCGACACTTACTAGAAAAAAAGGTTGTGTCTACATACATACACCGACATTGAGAACTACTGTTCACAAACATTTCTGCTGACCTCCTGTGTTTTGCTTGTGTTCAGAGTTCCTTTTCTGCAGTCATTCCCAGAAGATATCATCATGAGCTTGTCTGATGTCATGGAGGAGGTAAATCGGTAGCACAGGATTTTGTAAGCAAGGCACATTCAGCAAAGACAACGATCTATCAGTGTTTACTCGCCCTGCAGGCCCCTCTGTTGTCTCAGCTGTGCTATGATGGAAGCCAGATAATTGGCAGGAAACAAATGTCCTACAGTAGTATTAGTTTTACAGTATGTTGATGCCACAGGCTCTCTCCCCACCATCACCACACACCATGCCATATTCATCTCTTCCTTTTTGCCAAAGTATTATCTAACTGGACATATTTATTATGTTTTACAGACTCACTTTGCTGAAGGTGATTACATCATTCGACAAGGGGCCAGAGGGGACACCTTTTACATCATAAGTAAAGGCCAGGTATGGTTTTATATGTCGGGACTTCAGATGAACTGAAGCTTTTAAGAGGCTTAATGTGCGGATGATGCTTCCCTGGAGATGATTGCAGACTGTTATGTTATGCATTGCGGTTCATCATTAGCTCTGTCTGCCTTCCCAGGTGAAAATGACTGAGAGGAAGTCAGGCCATGAAGAACCTGCTATTTCTAAACTGTCTGTTGGGCAGTGGTTTGGAGAAACAGCCCTCTGGGGGTAAACATAACTTAATGGAACGTAACTGAATGATATAGTATTAAGAGAATATCAAGGCATTTTCTATTTGATTGAATGCCCCTTGTGCCTTGTGGGGAAATATAGTTCTCACATGCTAACAGTAACTACATAAATAAAGGAATATTGTATTGTATTTCAAATACAATGCAACACAACATGAAAACCAAATCGGATGTATTATGCATGCAAATATCTCAAAACGCATGTCATTATTTTTAATATGGCTATTTTATGCAGCACACTATTTTGTTTTGTCCAGTGTATGTGTGATTCTCTCTGACGTTCTTTCTCCCCGCTGCCTCCCTAGAGAAAATATGCGAACAGTAAATGTGATTGCTGCTTGTGAAGTCACATGCTTGGTAATAGACAGAGAGTAAGTGAATACATTACAGATAAAAACTGCTTGCATTAATAGGTAAAGCTCATGCACTGATCTGCATATCTAGAGATTTAAGGTACATTGCTTTCAGCGGTCCTAGAATATGTTTCTATTTGTCAGTGCGTTCAAATACATAATTGGTGGATTGGCGGATGTCATCCACGATGTGCAGAAAGGCAATGAATACATATCCAAGTAAGAAGTCTTACAAATATTCCTATTCTTTATTATATAGCAGTATAGGCAGTAGTCTATGATATTAGCACATACTGTACTTGCTTCTCATCTAAGATCAGATGAAGCTGCTGCTCTTGCCTCAGACATGACCTTAAGTGATTTCCAAATCATTTGTAATCTGGGAGCAGGAGAGATCGGTCACGTAGATCTGGTGAGTAGACCTGCTGTCTTAGAAGCTTAGGGAGTATATTCCTTATTCTGCCTTCTTCCCAGAATTCAATGTTTCTTTAATTAAATCTATCGATCGTCTCCATTTTCAGGTTCAACTAAAGATCAACGTCAAGTGTCAGTTCGCCATGAGGGTGTTTAAGAGGAGGCTGATTCTTAACAGTGGTCAGCAAGAGCACATTCTGAGAGAAAGACACAACCTAATGAATGCCCATTGTCCATTTATTGTCAGGTATCTGTTCCGTCATTTAAAGCTGCTGTTGGTCGGATTTGGGTGTTGCAAATGACTGTAAATCTACAGTATAGCTAAAAGATTCTCAAAATCAACTTCTATAGAGTCAAGGGCTATCAACCAGAGTAGATGACCTCAGAAAGCATTTAACTCACTGATAGCTAATGAATGTCTATAGCATCACTAAGAAAGTACACTAAATGTATAGTTCTAAAGTCCTATCCTACCTACAGCACCTTTTAATGCAGTGTTTGTCAAATGGGGGTATGCATCAACTTATGGGTACTTGGAGGTATACTACAAAAAATGGAACATGTAAGAGTTTATCAAAAATAATGAAAAATACTTTAATTTACAAATTAACATACATTTAAATAGTTTTGCTGTATTTGATTTGAAAAACGTTTCAAATGTAATTATTTGATTTTATTCTGTAAACATTACTAGTTATACTTGAAAATGATACAGCAAATTGATGTTAGTCTGGGAAATTACTAAGGTTTTGCAAATGCAAAGGTTTTGAGACTGCTGTAATGTATTATAGTTTTCTGTAAATGCAAATAATGCCTTGTTCTTTGTGCTCTCAGGTTACACCGAACCTTTAAAGATGCAAAGTGCCTGTACATGCTAACAGAAGCATGTCTTGGTGGGGACCTTTGGATTTTATTGAAGCAAAGGTAGAGCTTTCTTAAGTCATTGCCAGCCATTTGAATACGTATGTGCCTATATTGCATTTGCTTTAATGATTAATTCAGCAATACATTATTTTGATTTTTCAGAGGCTCCTTTGATGACTGCAGCACCCGATTCTACACTGCTTGCGTCTTTGAGGCTCTGGTCTATCTTCACTGTCATAATGTTATCTATAGAGATCTCAAGCCTGAAAATGTTGTTCTGGATAAGCATGGATATGCCAAATTGGTACTACGATTTCTGTTTTATCCCTTTTAATTAGACTTTATGTATTGCTGAGAGAATAATGTTAAACTCCTGAAATTAATTGATTATTCCTTTAGATCGGCCCTGGATGTACAAAGAAGGTAGAAGTGGGAAAGAAAACTTGGACATTTTGTGGTACACCAGGCTATATGGCACCAGAAATCATCCTAAACAAAGGATACAGTCAATCTATAGATCTCTGGTCTCTGGGAATATTGATGTTTGAACTGTTAAGTGGCAGGTATAATATATATATACTCGGAAAACATTTTCTTTTGTTTTTCTCATTGAGTTTGCTTCTTTCTGATACTGACACGTTTCTCCTCTATAGTCATCCATTCAGTGGCCCTGACCCCATCACAACATTTACTGCCACTATCCACGGCATTGACCAGATCACATTTCCTGGAACCATCAGCAAAAGTGCCTCCAGTCTCATTAGGAAACTGTGCAGGTGTAGTATCTCAACAAGAATAACATTCAACAACACCTTTTGAAATACATTAGGCTACTATTAGTATTCTGTTTTTTAATGTCCTCCAACTTATTTAATGTAAAATAACATCTGCTGTCAAAAATCTCAATCACAATGTCCCCCCACAGAATAAAATACATCAGATATTTGATACTAATATCAAATCCGTACTTAGGGTTTAAACTAATCTTTTTCCGTATTCAAGAAACAATCCTCCTGAGAGACTGGGAAGTCAGAGAAATGGGGCCAAGGACATTCAGAAGCACAAGTAAGAGGAATGATTCTTAACACTGCAATGGAACACTTTGGCTGGTTCTATTTCTCATGGTATAATGGTATTTTCCATTCAGATGGTTTGAAGGGTTCAACTGGGAAGGACTTTGCAAATGCACATTGAACCCACCTGTCATTCCAAAGGTAAGACTTTTTCTTTCCTGTAATGATTTATTTTTGTTGTTATCATGTACAACAAGTGATGATGATGTTGATTGATAACTGTCCCATGTATTCTTCAGTACAATCAATCCATGGAAACCAGCATATGTGGTTATTACACTGAACATTTAGAAGGCTCCCCAGAGCTGAAGACAATCTGGGACAAGGATTTCTGATATATCTTGCATTTTGGCCTACAATATCAGTATTTCTTGTGCCCACTGTTGAGTTTAGCCTACTTTATTAACATTTAGTAGAATAGTTTAAACATATTTATAAACAATGGCTATTATATAATGCCTGACATAAAATAAAAAACAAAATAAACATTAATTCACTGTAGTTTGACTGTTATAAACAACATTGATAAGCTAATTACAGTCTTTGCTTTCCTATATGAACATTGTTCTTTTGTATGCAAAAAAATTGTTTTGTAGGCAAAAGGTAACTTCCAGGTTACAGTTATTAAAACCAACATGTACTGCTATTATAGATGCCTATGTGATATGCTATGTGCAGCGAGTTATGTAATATAAAAAAAAAATATGGAAAATATTTAATACATTTAATAAAGAAGTATGTATGTATGTGTCAGTGCATGTGGTTATAACTAGTAGTGCTTTTACCAGGTCTCTCGCTGCCAGAATAAAGCAGTCAGTATGATGGTGCACTAAATAGACCAGGGATCCTGGGATATACACAATTAGCCTACATATTCATTATTCAATTATATATTTTTGTTTTCACATTAGTTTTTCTTTTATAACACCCTATGCTTGGTTCTTGATGCAGTATATATTTGATAATATGTATGTTTGGACTATTTTTCAATACAGATGTTTCAATGTGCTGGAACTACATCAAAATTTTAAATAGAACATTGAGCAAATGTGCTCATGGATGTTTGAGTAAATGTACGATGAAGAGTCCCTCTAGAGTATATACTGTAAATTGCAAGGACTAGATGTAGGCAGGCACATGATCTTGATGTTACCATGACAAATGTATGTTTGTAATAGATAGTGTATGTGCTTGCTCGTGTGCGGTATCTCCCTACACACTAATATCCTCGGAAATCTGAAAAGAAATCTGAACTGACAAGATGGTGAGCTACGCTTTTACCCTATGGTTTTACCCCACCAGGGTAAAGATAACGTAGTGGTAGAAACCAACCCTCTTTGCCTTGTTTGTTGTGCTAGCCTGTAGCATTAGCCCGACTCTAGCATGTAATGCATAGGTTAATTTCTACACTACAGCACTGTTACTAACCACAGAACTATAAGAACATCAGACCAGTTAACCAGCCAACTTCTGAATCAATGTTTACCGCACGTTCTATCTAGTAGCCTAGAACTCAAGAGTAGCCTAGCTAATCAATTTACCTTCACTACAGCCCCCCAAAAGTAAAGGTGCTAAAAAAGACAAAAAGTCCACTAAAACAAAGAAACCTACAGTGATTGATGGCGTTTCTACAGACGAGATGTCTAAGGAGCAGGTAAGAATTACAGTCTTATATGATTGACATGGACGCATTTATTTTACTCTAGAGCCTATGATTTGTGATACAGACTTAATTGGGCAATAAATAATTCTCTTATAAAAATTATAATGTGATTTTAAAAATGTACTAGTTTGTGTACAAGTTTATTAGGGTTAGGTTACCATACTAGTACAGTTAACTTAGCTACCTTAGATCGTATGCTGAAATGCTCTATTTCAAATGGCTTTTTGTTAGCTGGAGGAACACATTTTACGCCTCCGAGAAGAGCTGGATAGAGAGAGGGAGGAAAGAAACTACTTTCAACTGGAGAGAGACAAGATCCACACATTCTGGGAAATAACAAAAAGACACCTTGACGAGACCAAGGCTGAACTGAGGATTCGAGATAGGGAGACAGAGGAGGCTGAGCAACGCCACCAAGTGGAGATAAAGGTAAAATGCAATGCATGATCTACAACTTATAAATTGGCCAAGCGAATTCATTACACAAGATTACAGTGCAGATTTCTCAAATTTATATTGGTTTCCAGCTAATAAAAGAATAATTAATTATTCACAACTAGTATTGTTTACTGTAATGGTATGTACTTGCAAAATTATGTGTTTTTCTTTGTTATTCCATCAGGTGTATAAGCAGAAGGTTAAGCACCTCTTGTATGAACACCAGAACAACATTTCCGAACTCAAAGTGGATGGTGTAGTGTCTGCTAAACTAATGCAGAGAGACCATGTAATTGCAGAGAATGAACTTTACAAGGGCATGCGAGCTCTCAACATGGATTTCAAGGAACTGGAGCTAGCCAGTGAAAATGACATCAAACGTCTCAAACTGGTTAGTGTTACCTTTTAATTCAATAAAAAGCAGTGACTTAAAATAACTTTTTTTTTCCTTCTCTTTTCAGAAACATTCTGAAGAAATAACCAAAACAAGAAATGATTTCCAGGAGAAAGTCAGAGGTAAAGAAAAATAGCCTGATGCCTACTTTAATTTGAATAAAATTCACAACATTTTGGAATTATAATCTATTTGCCTTTCTGACAAATTATTAGAAATTGAAGTAAAATACAACAAGAAGATGAATCTGCTGCGAGATGAGCTGGACCACAGGAGAAAAACTGAAATATCTGAGATTGAGGAACGAAAGAACAGTCACATCAACACATTAATGAAAAACCACGATAAGGCTTTCAGTGACATTAAGAACTACTACAATGACATTACTCTTAACAATTTAAATCTAATTGAGTCACTTAAGGTAAGACATTTTGCAACTGCCCTACGTCCAAGGCCAATCTAAAATAGTTGACATTTGTCAATAGCCGTACTGTGTGTTGTTTCATATAGTGTTAGATTTTCACATTGTGTGTACCGGTGTTTAGAACCAAATTGATACGTTGAAGAAGAAAGAGGAGAGGCTTGAGAAGAATATGGCAGAGGTGATGAATCAGAACAAAAACCTGACAGAGCCTCTGGACAGGGCCAAGGAGGAGGTGAAGGAGCTTCAGAAGCAACTTCTAAACTACGAGAAGGACAAGGCCTCGCTGGCGGTGCGTCTAGTGCATGTTAATCTGTAATCAGAATGTTTATTCTAACATACCAGTGGTTCTCTGGATATCTTTGAGCCAAGACCCTAAAGAAGTGGCTCATAGGTTGCAACCACAAGGAATGCCAATACAAATATACATGCTACCTTTCTTTTATATATTTTTTTATATATATATACACACACACACACATTTTATTTGTATTTATTTATTTATTATGTGGTTTTTATACCCCGTCAAAATATCTTGAGTTCTCTTGGGCAGTCCAAATCCAATCTGTTGAAAACTACCATATAATCTACATATATTATATGTTTGACATAATTACACCATCAAGCAGGCTGACCAGTGTCTGTCTGAGTAATTGTATTTGTGGAAACTTGTACAATGTCTGCGATAGAGTGCCAGAGCACGTTTGAAAGTAGAAGAAAAGGAGATGAAGGGTCTGAAGTGGGAACATGAAGTGCTGGAGCAGCGGTTCAGCAAGGTAAACTGTAGAAAATAAATTAACAATAACTATTGATATCAGAGAAATTTGCTACATTTCCCTTCGCATGTCTAAATTGGTGTGTATGTGTGCATCTGTTTGTATGTCTTGGGGGACTGTTCAGGTCCAGATGGAGAGAGACGAGCTGTACAAGAAGTTTACTCAGGCCATTCAGGTGGTCCAGCAGAAAAGTGGCTTTAAGAACGTGCTGCTGGAGAAGAAGCTGTCTGCCCTGACAGACACACTGGAGAAGAAGGAGGCACAGCTCAGCGAGGTGCTGTCTGCCACAAACATGGACCCGAGCGCCCTCGGCCTCGTCACACAGAAACTTGAGGTATTGTGTTGACTGGGCCCAGTACAGTTTACAAGGTTTCTCAGCTACAGCCCCCAGAAGAGTCCTTAGCTTGTAAAAGAGCAGGTTTCTCTATCACAATACCCACCTGTCATTGAGTGTCCTGAAAGGTGTCCCCTAAAATACATATAATATTAAATGGAAAGAAGCAAGAGTTGCATTGTTAATGTACAATTAACTATGAATATTTATGTGTTAGCTGTGATCTTCTTGACATATAGGACTATACATTCTGTACTTGTTATGTGTGTTGTCTCATGCTTTTGATTTCATACTGTATGCATATGCAATAAAATGTAGTTTTCTTGCTTGTAGGAAGTTTTAGACTCCAAAAATGTGACCATCAAAGATCTTCAGTATGAGGTGGCTCGTGTTTGCAAGGTACGCTATTTGTGTATTCTCTGAAGTTATTCATAATGTCATCATTTTACAGTCATTTACAGATAATTACATGAAGCATGAATCTATCTATCTGGCAGGCCCATAATGATCTTCTGCAGACCTTCGAGGCAAAGCTAAAGACATTTGGCATTCCTGTGGAAGGCTTAGTGTTTACGCCACTAGAGAGTGGTGTGGTTGGACAACCTTTAGGACAGAGACCTGCTTGACTTTTTTCTGTCCCCAAATTAAAATAATTTGTTTCCAAACAGTATTTTTGTGCTTTTGACAGTTAAAGTTAGCCACACTAGGGTTACAGGGAGTTAATTTTTGATTGTGAATAAACTTATTACAATCGTTTTAAATTGATTAACTTTTTTATTTATCAAACACATATTTGAAACAGGTCAACAATTTGCATGACTAGTTGATCGGAGTACAATGCATGTATTAAAACATGTTACCAGCAGGAGGCAGTGTAGTGCTGTGTCTTAACTCTGCGACTGATTATGTCCTATTGTAAGACAATACACACGTCAAATTCACCAAATATCACCTCACAGTCCACTATCATTCTCTCTGCGTGCTGAAGCCATGAAGTCCAAGGAATTGTCTGTAAACCTCCAAGACAGGATTGTATTGAGGCATAAATCCGGGGATGGCTAAAGAAAGTTTTCTGCAGCATTAAAGGTCCCAATGAGCACAGTGGCCTCTCATCATCCGTAAATGTTTTTCAGCAGCAGGAACTGGGAGAATAGTCAGGATCGAGGGAAAGATGAATGCAGCAATGTACAGAGACATCCTTGATCAAAACCTGATCCTGAGCGCTCTGGACCTCAGACTGGGGAGAAGGTTGACCAAAGGCTGTGAATACCGGTACTCATGTACATGTGATTTTTTTTTTTTTTTTTTTTTTGCAAACATTTCAAACAAACCTTTTTCACTTTGTTATTATGGGGTAATGTGTGTTGAACTTTGAGGGAAAAAACTATTTTAAAACATTTTGGAATAAGGTTGTAATATAAATTGTGGGAAAAGTGAAGCGCTATGAACACTTTCTGGATGCACTGTACGTCTTGACTTGTTCGATGTTTGGTCTGAACTACAACTGAACCTCTTGACCATGTCTGCATGATGAGATTCTGCCTGCTACATGATTATCTTAATAGATATTTGTGTCAACAAGCAGGTGTATCTTGTGGTGTAATTAACTGTAAGGACTACATTTGATTATTTTAGATTTATCTGTCTAAAACATAGTTGTTCCATAAAAAGGTATGTTAATCCTACAGTGCATAGTTTATACCATTAACATCAAGTTGACTACTTATTCTATATATCAAATAGAAACTGAGAAATAAGACGTCTGTTTATTTATACCTTACCAAACTAGTATAGCCATTCAGATGCACCATCAAACACAGCGTGATTTACCAAGTGCTTGACACACACAGTGCATCTAGTGTTAAACCTCCAGCATAACGTCATAACTAAATAACTAAGCTACTGTACAGCCACTGGAATGGAGAACAGTTAGTGCTACCCACGTTAACACGTTAATACCGCCTCAACCATAACCACAACCGTAACGACAAGGGTTGAGGTGCGACCCAGAAAAGCGTTTGGGTGCTTGGGTGATCCCTATATGACCAGGTCAGCCTCAGTTTGTGTGCTAAGTCTGAGCTCTCCGTGGGCGGAACTGCAGCTCCAACCACTGTCTTGTGGCAACACCTCAGTCAGCGGCTATTTCAGCGGCTCTTTCCGCGTCATTTTTATGCCGCCCCGGGTCCGGCAATGCGGATCGGTATGGAAGGCCATCCAGGCCAAAAATACACGAAATTAACGTGTGTATTTCACGTGTTGTCTACGTGCATTCAACATGTTGTTTACGTGTTGTTTGCGTGTCTTAATTTAACACATTCAACACGTAGACAACATGTTGAATGCACGTTGAATATGGAAGGCCATCCAGGCCAAAAACACACAAAATTAACGTGTGTATTTCACGTGTTGTCTACGTGCATTCAACGTGTTGTTTGCGTGTCTAAATTTAACACGCAAACAACACGTAAACAACACGTAGACAACATGTTGAATGCACGTT
>JAODUH010023338.1:0-24695 GCA_027564835.1 Typhlichthys subterraneus
TCCCATATTGCTTGAAACCTGTGGCCTGCTTAATAATGTGGAACATCCTTCTTAAGTAGTTTTCCTTTAATTGGGCTTACCTGGCAAAGTAACTATCACAGGTGTCTGAGATTGATTTAAGTGATCCAAAGAGCCCTGAGACACAATACCATCCATGATTGAAAAACCAAATATTGAATGATTATGATACTTAATTCAAATTTGCATAATAATTGGAAACGTGGTGTAGATGTGACGACAGCAGAAGTCACTTGAAAACAACTTGAAAACAATGACAGACATACTATATGGTTGAACTGCCAAGTCTTTTTTCAAAGTTCAACCAATTTTGATGGGCAGCTCCAAAGATGGACTTGTCTAAATCCATATAGCGTGCCAGCTATGCAAAAATCAGCTACTTAAAAGCATGTATATTTATGTATTGCGTAAAGAAATTAGGCATTAGAGAAAAGTTGTTAAATCACACATGTTAACTGTTAAACATGTCCGGTAACATGTTGTAAACATGCAGTGCACCGTGTGGCGTGAGCAGCCAACGTTTTGCTGCACATAGCAAAACCAGCGTTGAGCAAAACCATCGTTAAACAGCTAAAAAACAATGAGGTTCAGAGCTCAGCAGTGCTGTTATCACGTTGGGGCAATTACGCACATCAGACAGGGTTGTATGCACAAGCTCATCTCTGCCTCTGTGTTGGGTTGCCAGGTTCCACATATCCCACACAAGCTGAGAAAAAGCCATTTGATGTTGTATCACTATGAAATTGTGAGATTAACAGGAGAACATACTAATTGGGAGCACAACGGGAGAAATTGTTAAAAATAGGGAGGCTCTCACCATGTTGGCAGGTATTCATATGGTGGGTGCATAATGTGTAAACACACTGCTTGTTATACAGGGAAGTGCAGAAGGGCACAAACATGCAAAGGGTTAAAAATATAAAGAGTACAATGTGAAAGATTATTAGTGTGGAATATATTTCAGGGATCTTGGTGGAATCCTGTTGCCGTGGGTGGTCTGCTTGCTGCTTTCACTACGCGAACAAGCAGATGAGCAGATTCATATGCAGAGAAGCACTCCTTCTTTCAACTTAGCAAATCTGCTGTTATAACCAACGTGCATGAACGCCTGGCTTTTAAAGAGTAACTGCACTCTAAATTGTGTTTTTTGAACTGTAAACAAAATACTGTGATGAGGAACATCAATATTGGTGTTAATATTGACTACATTAAATATTGGTCTTATTGTTTTATAAAAATCTGGATTTTGTGGTCTGAAATTGGCTCTACACGTCATATTCGTTTAAAATTGCCCAACGTCCCTTCTAGCTTCTAACCGTACATTTTGGGTGCTGATGCATCCAAAATGTATCTTAATGGGGGGCCCCCTCTCAACCCCACTTCTCAGTAATGTTTAGCATTTTTCTAAATTGTGCATTCAAGCTCAGAGCTGCATTGAAGTTACAGTCTAACTGATGACACTCTGATTGGTTTATTCTAAGTTCAGCCGAAAACACATCCATGAATAATGAAGAGAGAGCTCTTTTCAAAATGCTGTCATATGGATGCAATATCTTTTTCAAACAAATGCGTTGTCCTGAGGACATAGCATAGCCAAAATACTTGGTCTTGCTCTTAAGACTGTGTGCGTAAATGGTTAACATAGGGCCCACAGAGGTAGAATCCAACACAAAAATATGTACAGGCATCAGTACATTAGCTATGGTCAGACAAATTGTTTTTATACAGTATAGATTAAAGAAACCGTAGTGCTAATTGTGTTTTGTAGCCAGCATTGGGTTTACACATGTCCTGTTATCCCAGTAGATAGACTCTAGATGCTTACAGGTGGGCCAGGCATGTAGTGGGATGCTGATTTTGCTTTTGATAACTGGTGCACAACCATTACAGCTACAGTACAACTAAATGTAGCTACTTGTATTGTGAAGTGTGTTAAATTACATACAGTTTATTGTTGAGGTAGGCAGTTAATAGTGACATTGTAGTATTTTTCAACATAAATACGTTGGCTGGTGCAGTTACTACATATAGATTTGGCATTAAACGTGGTAAAATGTAATTAATATAAGACAGGCATGTGGAGTTAGATATAGTTTGAACCTATTGTCGTTACAACAACATGGTACCTCAACCAAGTGAAGTTAAAACAACAGTGTCTGCCTTTACAGTGCAGGGTATGCTTAGCTTAGCTCCCTCCCCTCCACCGCTAACTGTTTAGCATAGTAGACATGTGCTCCCTTGGGACATGTGTAGGACACACATGCCACGCCCTCGCACATCAACCACAGTGTGGCGGATCCCGGGCGAACTTTGTCCGGTGGTCTCATTAGGACGATTAGCCCCGGCACACCAACACACGCATGGTTGACCCCATACAAGATCGCACACCGGTTTGTGATCACAACCTACAAACACATACACACATTCTCTTTTCTGCCTGATGCATGCGTGTGTATGTACTGTAAGTATGTGCTGTATGTGTGCAGAGCATGTGTGTATGTGTAGAGTATGTTTGTATGTGTGCATGTGTATAATATGTTTGTATACGTATGTGTATAATATGTTTGTATACATATGTGTATGTTTTCGGCACCTTCCTAAAATAATTGCCTACATAATTCTTTCACGTTTTTCAGAAAACACAAAATACTGAATATAATAAAAATATTAGGCCATTATACAGTACTACAGGGGTAGAATCTCAGGATATTTTCAAATATATATATATATATATATATATATATATATATATATATATATACAGTATACAGTAGATTACTTAGGCCATTATTTTGGGAAGTTGACGATGTGTAGAGTATATGTGTATGTGTGTAGTATGTGTGTATGTGGTCACTGTATCCCTCTTGGATAAGTGCTCCGCCCTGCCGTCATCTGGTAGCAAGATAGAAGCTGGCCTCAGGGCTGGTCACGCTAATAGCGACCCTTTGAACTGAACCAAATTGACTGGAGATATTTGAAACAGAAAGGAACGAGAAACAGATAGATAATTAATGTTTTGTTCTGCAGGAGAAAGCTTGCCAATGTACAGCCAGGCCAGGAATTTTCCGCCTCCCTTTTTATTCTGTTACCCAAGTTCATATTTAAAGGGTTGGCCAGGGTGGATTGTGTTCCCAGATAATGGTGGGTAATCCTGAGGTAGAGGTGTCATCATTCAGTTAGATTCTTTTTTTTTTTCTTCAATTTTATCATTCGTTTCATAAAGGAGGTCTGACATTCTGGCATAACTTTTTGAAGGGAGTAGGCATTCATCTTCCCTTTGGCATGTGTCTTTGTTTTTCTTTGTTTTTGCAGAGAGAGAGAGAGAGAGAGAGAGAGAGAGAGAGAGAGAGAGAGAGAGAGAGATGTGTGATACTGACCTGATTTGAATCTCATACCTGAGATTGGAATAATGCCACACTTTGTGCTAACCCCCGTCTTTGTGCCTTTAACTGAAGCCTGTAGATTCCTGAAATAGAACAGAACCGTAAAAAATACAACCCCTTAAACATCTATCACAAAAACAACATAATCTTTGCCTTGTTAGAAGAAGTGTTCTACAAACAACTTTTCTGCATTGACAGGTTCATTTGCAACTAGTCTCAGCCTCCTCCATCCATTAGCAGTGCATCACATGAGCAACTCTGTGCTGAACGTCTGATACGTATACAGCACCCACGTAAGCTCGGCAGCACTTTAAGTAAGTTCAATGTCCGACTTGGTCATTGCGTTATGTACAGCAGTTGGCCATCGTGCATGTCAATCAAAACACCTGTCAAGTAGGCGGATCTTGATGCAGTTAGCGTCAGTTAGTGTAACAGACTTTATGCAAGTAAAGGCTGGCTCTGCAAGACTAATTTGTAACTGACTCAAATGAGCAAAAGGAGTGTTACAGTCTCAGTAACGTGGCTTATGTCAGTCCTGACAAACTGTTCATTAAGGCATAACATAGCACAGAGAAGTTAGCTCAAACATCCAGATCTGCGGCGTGCTGTGTGAGGGCCCAAGGCAACGTCATGCTCAGTGTGTGTGTTTAATTAGGACAGAGGGAGAGAGAGGTTGAGATATGATGGGCCGTCTAAATAAGGACCTTGATGCGGCAACAACAACACTCACAGTGAATCTCTGTGTGCAGAGTCTAGAAGTGAAGTCCTCCCACCTCCCTGCTGTTGTGCTATGAGTAGTAGCTTATCTGAGCTTGCTCTTGTCTGGAGGTGTCTTCCATGCTACTCAGCCATCAGCGTACCCTTTGGTGCATTATGGGTATGGACAGATACTGTACACACACACACACACACATATAAAGACACGTAAGGAAGGATACCCATTTCCCCTTTACACATTTAATAACACACACACACACACACACACAAATTGTAGAGCTCTCTGCTCACACTGGGTGCTGTGTGTGTGTGTGTGTGTGTCAGCATTGCTGACAGGAGCAGAGAGATTCAACATCAGTTTCCCTGCACCCCCCTCCAGAGCCAGCGTCAGACTCAGCTCAGCAAGAGGAGCATTAATTTTAAATGGGTGGGCACGTGTTTTTATGGTTCTATACTGTAGTGCATATTACATTTGTAGATGCACATAATTCAACAGATACATTTAGTGTATCATATGCACATATATTCAGCTCTGCATCATTGCAAACAAGTATGCATAGATTCATAATTGTGTCCCACACATTTTTATATTCTGCCTTGCTATACTATAAGCGTTATGCATAGTAAGTAGTGTCCCTCTATCATTCAGTTATTACATCTTATTTGACAGCATTTCTGGTTGTAGCTTTGATGGTCGAGAACGTGCCAGCGGAACTTTGAGCGTGGAAATTGGGACGGGGGTGTCAGTCAATGTGTCCACTCCACTCACTTACTGTCAATTTTTGAGTAGTTTGTAGTCTTTACTCATCATATCTTTTAACAGAACTTTTTGCTGTGATGATATTATTTAATTATTCTTCAAGGGGTATTGCAGGCATTGTTAAATTCTGCTGTCCACCTCCTTGTGTTTTCCCATGTGTTCCAGTCCGTGTTTCCCTTGAGTTCCAGTCCGTGTTTTCCCATGTGTTCCAGTCCGTGTTTCCCTTGAGATCCAGTCTGTGTTTCCCCTGTGTTCCAGCCCGTGTTTCCCTTGAGTTCCAGTCCTTGTTTCCCTTGAGATCCAGTCCGTGTTTCCCTTGTGTTCCAGTCCGTGTTTTTCCATGTGCTCCAGCCCGTGTTTTTCCATGTGTTCCAGCCCTAGTTGACTGTTATTGATTTCACCTGCCACTTGTTGTCTGTGCCCAATGGTCTGTCTTGTCACCCTGTATATAAGCCCTAGTATGTTCTGTTGTCTTTGTTGGATTATCATTTTATGTCAGCACCCGCCTTGTTTGTTTGGAAATTAAAAAACCCGAAACCCCAAAGACCAGAGTGTCGTGCATTTGGGTCCACCCTGTCCGAGAGCCTGACAGGCATGGTCTAACATGCCATGCATATAACTATCTGTGCTTTATAGGCAGGGTTAGTCATTCTTGCTAACTTTGAAATCAAAACAGTATCACTCCGCGGTCCTCCGTGGTGGCTCCTCGCACGTGCATTGTGATATGTTCCAATTTACGGAGTCAGGGCTGTGTGGAAGTACCAGATTACGCACAGAGAACGGTAAAATGGCGAAATGTGAGGGAATATTTGTTGAATTTGACAAAACGTGTATTAGCTTACATTTAGCTTGCAGTAACTTACCTTACATTTAATACAGGGGCGTAGGTCTCACAGCAGAGCTGCGGAAATGCAGCATTGTAGGGTACATGTTAACAAATGCTGCCGGGCCTCATTGACACTGTCTGTCTAGCCACCAGCAGATATACAGACAAGTATGGTCCCCCAAATAGGGAATGTTTCCAGCGAACTCCAGATGAACTGTTGATTAAGAGGCAGGGGAATATGAGGAACATTTGGCTCACAAGTCCCAGAGTTGACGTTGAAGTATCAGCATGTGGGAAACATTTTGAGTGTTTGAAGTGTTGTGCATGAGCGTTTGATGAACATATGAATATTTGTACGGGTAAAGCATCCATTGATATAGGGCTGGGCAATATGGCCTAAAATGTATGTCCTGATTGTTTTCACTGTTATGGACAGTTACATACTGTAACAACGATTTTCTTTTCTACATAAACTCAAGACAAAATATTATACATAAATAGTAAAGCTATATGCAGTAGCCTACTATAGATGCACTATGTGCAATAGGCATTTAAAAAAAATAACTGATTGTGATTGGAGAAACATTCACATGATATTTCAACAAACCGGTTGCAATTTTTGTTGAGCAAGAAATGTCTCCATTATGTTCTCTTTCACAAATGTTGGCTATAGGTCTATTTACCTTAACACTTAAATTCATAGCCCAGGCTATTTGATTAATTAAGATAAGAAAACATTATCTATGCAAATTAGAAAATCGAATAGATTAGAAATTGTATTCGTTTGAACTCTTGAGAGTTAACGAGCAATAGTTAGGCACGAGTGGATAACAACAGACTCTGCTGGTTCACAGGTTCGTCCAATCACATGCCAAGCATTTTTTTGTAAGCGCCTACCCTCTTGAAACAGTTACAGTGGATGGCTCCCCAGATAGATGTTTCTTAACAGACAAGGATATCTGGTGTGTCAGGTTAGTAAAGACTTGCAATTGGCGACAGCCTACTGCTGGCGTATAATAATAATATATGTGTTTGAATGTGGATGCAGGTGCAAATTGAGGAAAGACGAACAGAAATGCGGGTGATGCCGTGAATGCGAGCGTCACTCGAACTCTAATGATGAATGAGATGGTTGCCAATCAGGAACATACAACTATGACCGACACAACACGGTGTGCAACGATAACGGACAGAAACCAAAGGACTTCCACAACTTAATATAACCCCAACACAGCTAAATGAAAATGGTAGGCAATCAATGTAAGTCAGTGTGGTTGAGGTACGCTGGGTAAACTGTTGTTGAAAGACAGGTGAGAAAGAACAGGAGAGGAGCACTGACTCGATGTTACATGGCATTAACTTTTGAGTGAAAGCAGAGGAATCATTCATCTAAAAAGATTTTGCGATTGAAGCAGTTTTCAAATCATTACAAAACAAAAATTGATAAATTAATGGGTGATAAATCAAATGTATTTGATCTATGGCTCAGCCGTACATGCATGCGTGTGTGGGAATAAGCAACAACCACAGCTGAGAGTGGAGGCCAACCCACAAATGCTTAAGATGCAGTACTGTTTCCGGACACAAGATACTGCAATACAATTACATCGAATGCATTCTAATGCTCCACTTACTCCTTAAAGATCACAGGACCCAGTTATAGCAATGTAACACGTTTTGTATCAACATAACCTCTCGATTCTAGACCTGTGGTTTATCAAACTAATAATTTATTGTCTTTTCTATAGTGAAGAAAAGACAATATGTCTCCATGGCTGTCTACACACAATCAGCACCCTAGCTAATGGTGGCGTGAGGGCAGCCCGGCCCACCCTGAATCACGTCCCAACACAAAACATTCTTCACAGCCGATCGAATAGCGATGAGTTTGTAGTAGGGATACAATGGCTACAGACAGCAGCAAGCAGGAACCTGAAGATCACCCAACAAACGTAATGGTCTGGTGTGTGTGAGCATTACAGAGTCCCTGAATGTAATGATGGGTGAATCAGCCAGTCCTTACACCAGTGATATAGCAGACATGCTGGAAAAGAAACACAAACACACAGAATAGTCTTCACTCAGAAGACATTGCGAAAAGCAATGTGGCTATAGCGACGTTTATAGCTGCAGACAGTAATTCCTGCATTAATCAACAAGACAAGAAGAAATAGTGTAATAGGTTTACCAGACTTCAGTTGCTCTGGTTTTGTTACGTAACAAAACAGGAGATATCGTCTCTCGTTAAATAAAAGTGCTGCTCGTATTTGCTGATATATCAAGGTGGTTGCAGCTAACCTTTAACATACAGTATGCTGTTAAGAAACCACGGATCATGGATCAGACCATAGTCAATGGTTGGTTTCATTCCATTAACCCATTTAATAATATGTAATACATATTCTTAGGGAATGCTTTTTTTGCTCAAATTAATTGTATCAAATTGTAATTATGTGTATAGGTACACTGCCAGTCAGCTATGTTCGAGACAGCAAATTGGGCTCCAGTAATAACACATAAATGCACTTGTTAAACCAAACTAATGGCTTCCAAATGTCAATGGGTGACCTCCCAGCCACTGCATATATCATTGACGTACAGTCTATCGTTCTGTAAATGTCTTCATTATTCCTGTGTCTGATTATAACAGCATGAACATAATGTATGCTTCAGCATCTCCCATTGAATTTTAAATGCTACCAGTGCTATAAAGTGGGCGTTATTGCCATGCTGTCAGCATGAGTAATGATATATGAGTTAACCCAGGACTCTGTACATTGCATTGTCAGCCTGTGTGCAGTCCAGCCTGCGGGGCCTTGTGATGGGATCATCTTAGACTTATTCGCTTCAGTGACGGAGTCCGAGAGTGACACCACTTCCTTTGGGTGTCCATATGCTCCAGTGTTGGGAGACTTTGTCACATTTAAACCTGTCCCGCATCAAAGTCACATTGTTTCACAGCGTCGCTCAAGGCCTTGCATGAGCGTAATGCTGTATACATGTAGATTACTATGCTAGACAAGGTCTGTCTGTTTAGTTCAGTCGTTTCTCTGTGTTACAGTATGTGTTAGGATATGCCTTCTCCAGCTTGTGGGGGGATACACGGCTGTTTAATATCTTACTTTAAAGAGAACAGGCGATGGATACAGAGGTCCATTGGTCAATCATAGCAACACGCTTAGCAACAAGCCCTGAGTCTACTACATAAGAGAAGACATGGGTGAATCACACATTCTGCTGTGTTGCTGGCATGCAATGGAACACTGACAGCATGAACAAGCCAGGACGTGTGGATATTGTTTGACAGTTTGTGTTCACATATTGGGGATCATAGTCTTGACATTGACAGCAAAAGCCTCAGCAATGTTTTTTTTATCATTGATTTTGCTATTTAAACTCATATTTGTAATTGATGTGCAATTCTGGCAATTTATGAGCTTATGCTGGTATCAGAATGTGGAGATGCAACTTTTGCTGGCAGTATTTTTTCTCAACTGAGGAATTTCAAGGTGACTGGAGGTTGCTATTTTTCTTTTACAATACTTAAAAGGATATTGAACATTTGTTCAACCCTGTGGTCTGTAGTTTACTTGAAAATGTACCACATTGAGCAGAAACTTTTATCAACTGACACTTAGCTAGGTATAGGCCAGTGGTGGCTGGTCCTTTCAGACTCAAGGAAAGCACACATGTTAAAAGGTACAAGACAGCTGCATTTTTGCTTTTGACTTGTGTGGACGTGTGTTTTGGTAGTGACGAAAAATTGGAATGAGTACACTCCAAATCCTTTACCTTTATAAAATTGGTCTACCATTGTCTTCATTTCTGAGCCTTGAGAAAATGAATCAACTGACCTCCTTAAAATATGGTGTACAACAGGGGTCGGCAAGTAACATTAGGTTGTGGGGCAGTACATAATGATATTGCTACAGTATAGCTAATGCTATTTTAACCCATTAACGCCCACTGGCCGTGTAGTTCGGCAGTGAGTCAAGGAATGCAACGTTCTAATCATAAAGACAAATTGACGGAGGAGTTAAAATATCTGCATATATTCACTGCATTTTTATGGCTTGACGCTCAAGAAACAGACCACGTTCTAAACCTTGGCGTCGACGCGCCAGATGCCGCCAGTGGCCGATGACCCGTTAAAGCGAACTAGCTAACCCAACGGCGAATTTTAGAACTAATTATTTTTAACGGTGCAAAGCTCACTGACGTGTCGACGCCAAGGATTACAACATGGTTCTATTTATTGGGCGTCAATCCATAAACATGCATTGAATATCTGCTGGTTTCTGAATTCCTCCGTCAATTTTCTTTGCTTTTCGAACACTGCATTCCTTGAAGCACTGGCGGCATTTAGACCTATGGAGCCCTTTAAAAACAGCTTCATAAAAGAGAGTCAGAATAGACAGAATTTTCTATTCACTAAAACCTTTCATTCATCAACCTCTGTATCAGATAGAAACATGAAATAAAATGCATTCAAGAGCAAAGAAAATTAATAAACACAGCTGGCTTTAATTAGAAACATTTAACCTTTTACCCTATTTATTAACATTAGTAGACGTTTATATACATTGAAAAAATATACAAAGTAGCTACACATTTCTACACATTACAGTAGCCTCTTTATGAGTCTATAGGTAATATCAGTTTTTACAGTATTTGTCAATCGTAATTATGATTGCCATTGTCATATATTACCAGTAGCCCATTATATTTTTATGGATTTTTATGAATATATTATATTATGGAGTTTGGCTCCAGTTTGGCTCTGTTGGTAATAGGCCTCATGTTATCTCCCTGTTTTCGTGGCAAACCTGCTGTCTCTCAGTGAGCCTTGGTAAGCATCAGCACTTCATAATCTGGGTCAGAATCTTAATTGTTGTTTTTGTCCTCAAAAACCTTCTGTAGGTTACTTGTAGCTTGTCATTGTTGTCATGCAGATATGATATCCAGCCTTTATTGTCCGTTATTGTCAGTGTCAGCGTGTATACAGGTTGCAGGTCTCGCCTCACCTGCACTCATCGATCGGCTGCTTTGTCTGCGAGTGGAGACCACTTTTTATCTTTCCCTCTCCACCAGCCTCCTTTCTCTTCATTTAAAAAATAATAAATCTATAGACTGCTTGATCTTCGGAAGGTGAACAGTTACAGTAGCCTATGGTACAACAATGGCAGGGTGCCAAAACTGCTCCGTTATTCACAGGCAGCGGGACGGAAAAATGAGAGGAGCAGAAAATCTCACATTATATTTATTCTGTATGAATATATTGTATGCTGCGCTGCATTGGCTGTCCTGTTGAAGAGCGTTAGCTAATTATATCTTACCGTATTTCCATAGCTAGTTTAGCAAAATGCAATTTAGCCTACCTTAATCAAAGGTGAACAAACTTTTACAATTTCAAATATTTTTATTTTTAACAATATTAAATGTAGCCTACCCTAGTTGTACTGTTAATTCGAAAGCAGATACAGTAGGTTGTGAATTAGTTTGATAAGGAACCAGTAGCTATTCAACACACAGAAGTAGGCCTATCTGCTCCCTCATTTGATAATGCATGAACTCTGAGTTGTCTACTGCGAGCGGAGATAGTGGCCACAAAGTTTTGCCACTTTGAGAGTCCCCTCTAGGAACACATGGAAATCAGGCGCTTCCAACTCCACTCGCAGCGTCAACACATTGTTTTGTGTGTTTCTGAGGCAGGACGAGACTGATTGAGACACTACTTAAAAAAACAAAAAATAAAACCCATGGGTTTGACTCGTGGGTAGACCCGTGGGTTCGGGCAGGTTTGGGTAAGAATATCCGAAAATTTTGCGGGCGCTACATATGGAGTCAAATATTTGCCATAAAATGAACAAATCTGTAAATAATGAGGAAATATACTTTCAAATATAAAGATAAATAAATATTGCTTTTGCTTTTCTTTATTCCTTTTGCTATTTTTGCACTATGTTCTTCAAATTTCTGTGATTATTATTATTCCATCTTCTCTTCCCCTCTCTCAATCACACACAACCAGTAGGTGCAGATGCCCCCCTTATTGCCCCATATGCCCCTAGGGTACAGTACATGCAGAACATCTATCACACTTCTCTGTGCATCTCTCTGATAGCACAGTTTGTTTTGTTTATTTAGTGGCCTGGACCCAGACGCAATTAGGCTAAGATCAAAATATTATGCTAACATAATGCTAATAACAAAACAAAGTAGCGCAACACCGCTCATTTTGCTATAGCCTACGGTGGCGCTTAGGGTTGCCATCTGTCTTTCAAAAAACCTGGACACCTGACAGACCGGCATACAGTTTTGCCCACACCACAACCAAAAAACATTAGTGCCTACCACACTATTGTGCATTGTAAGTATTTTGTATATAGTGTATGTGTACAATTTTTATTTGAATTTTGAAATCAATAAAATAAAGATGTGCTTAACCTACCTGATTGTGTCTAGATTCTGACTTTGTTTACTCCCGTTCGGTTAAACAAGGTCATTAGGCTACATTAGAGTTGCACCATAATCTGTCTCATGACAACACCATTCAGTATATTTATGCTTTAATATGTTTTAAAATATCTGAAGATTGAAATTAAACAACCTTATATTAAAACATACATGCCTTATCTTAACTTAATTTCTCATTTATATTTGTAATTTTCATTTGTTGCAGTTAACAGCTGTTTCTGACCTTTAATGAATGACTTGAAGTCAATAGGCATCTTAAAGTTCAATCTGACCTGAAACCCAGACGTGCCCATTGCAACTGAGAGTCTGTTTATTTGATCAGACCACACATCCTCCATATGAATGAAAGCTTGCTCTGTGTATAGGCATTGCTCACTGGTATGGAAAAAACATAAGCCACAACATCAAGGGCTACTGGGCTAGCGCTTCCAGGGTTTACCTATGGGATTTCCTTGTTGTTTGGGCAGTCTATTATAAATAGCCTAGCTTTTTCTATCGGCAGATTGTTTCACTGGGAGATTTTCTGGAAAGAAATATTTGTATATGCTTATTGCAAAACGTTAACACCCTTATTATGTGCTCTATTTTGGGAGCCTAAACAAGACATGGCACTTCCCGTACAGCATACAGTAGCGGGGCTTTGCATGTGGACATGTCAATATGGACAGGTCCGATGGACTAAGCGCAGAAGTATTTATTATGCTCACAATGAAGTAGGCTACGGCGTAACCTTAACGCAGAAGCCTTACTCAGACTGTAGATGAATAGCTAGATAGCAGTAGATAGCACATTAAATGGAAACTATGAATCTATCATATCATTTCTAACCCATTGAAAACAAGAACATGAAGCGTCCCGGAAGAGGTAATTAAAAGCAAGGACAACTGCGGGAGAACCGGGACAGGTGGCCCCCATAGTGGCACTGCAAGACACACTACACTGTTGTCTGTGCCTTTTGAAACATGCGGTAAATTATAAATGATTATCTCTATCGTCATCCATAATCAGTACATGCTAAAGTGCTAAGCTTCTTGGCCCCTATTTCCTCTGTGAAAAACCAGATTCAGATTAATTTAATTGGCTAAACATCAGCACAATCATGCTCTTCTTTCAACGTGGACTGTCACTGGCTATTGTAGGGTGTGGTCAGCTCCTATTGGGTTAGATGAGGTGTCAATTGAAAGGTCATAGTGCAGCGGAAATGTTTTCATGACTGTGAGTTGAGAATGTATGAAATTAATGCAATAGCAGTCCGGCCAGTATGTATTATTGTAACAATGTGTTTTGGGCTAAATATTTTACTAGATTATATTGTCCGGTACTTGTAAATGCAAATTCAAATTATTCTGAAAAATGTCCATGAAATGGTGCCTTGAAATCAATAAATGTAGCATTTTGAAAAAAAGCCCTCTCAAATGAACACATTTGGCAGTATAAAATAAAACCCCCTTAAAATGCATAAATGTGGAAACATTACGTAAAGGTCCCTTATATAAAAGTAGTAATTTGAAAAACAATTTACATTAATTTAAATTTTGTATTTATTGTTACATTTATCACTAAATGTATTGTCTGATTTATTTATTTCATAGACATATTTTTTATTTAAAATGTAACTGCACCCTAAAATGTGTTTTTTGAGCTGAAAACTAAGTAATAAAATCTGTGACGAGACACATCAATGCTGGTGTTAATATTGACAGAATTCTTGTTTTTATAAAAATTCAGAAAAATTGCATTTTATGGTCTGAAAACGGCTCTACATTTCCATGTTTACAACGGCACACTCCGTTCGCTCAGACGTCATCAAATTCAAATGTTAACGTTAATGTTATTTGTTGAATTTGAGAAAAAGTGTATTATCTTACATTTAGGTTTAGCTTGCGATAGCTGACTATACCTTTAAATGGCATTCCATACATTGGGGACATTTTTGCTGTTATCTTGGAGAGGGCAGTGCATATATGTGTATATCCCTTTGTTGAGGGATAAAGTAGCTGCTCTTGTTTTGATGCAGCTGTCCCTAATGAAATATGGCATGTAGGAATGAGATTGCATAGAAGTACGGATCAAGCTTGTGATTTTATTACGATTAATGGTGCTGCCCTATGGGAAAGGGTTGTGAGGCGTTGTTGTTCACGGGGCTTGAGCATGAGGAGCAGGTGCAGGTCATTGAACTGATGGGGGAGACAGCAGATCGGGAGATAGTGGTATAGATAGAGCTTTGCATGTGATCACACACCCACATCAAAGTAAAGAAACAAACCGTCCAAATCCCAAAAGTTGTGAATAAAGATAGGTGCAAGGCACGCCTAAAGAGACAGTTCTGTTTGTGAGTGTGATTCTGACATCACAGATCCATTGTTCAAACCTCCACTCACTGAGACACTAAACAACATTAGTTGCCGATGCAGTTCCTATAGTTTGCCCCCAAACTTTTTGTGTTCACACATCCCTGATTTGTGGCCATGTGTGCGGATGTTACGGTTGAAGGATGTTGAGCTGAACACATGCTATGCCAGCATAGCGCATGTCTCCGGACGATTACACCGGTGCCTGCGGTTAGACTTCAGGGGAGCCAACGCTCAAAAAGCTCAAATATTAGCATGCATGCTACAGAGTTGCATTTAGCTGTCACGCATACAAAACACACATGCAACACACACTGACAAAACATGCCAGCTGTTCTCTCTTCACCTCTGTTCTGTCTTGGAAGGAAGGCAATTAAAGATACTTGAATGTGTGTGTGCTTTTATGTGTTTATGGTAAACGGACTGCATTTATCCAAAGCATAAACATTCACACACCGATCGATGGTGATCGCTGCCGTGCAAGGTGCGACCAACCACCAGGTGCAGGTAGGAGGTAGGAGGTTAGGCATCTTGCTCAATGATGCCTGAAGGTAAACACCGGGGTTTGAACGTACAACCTTCCGGCTGGGAGCCAAACACCCAAACCACTAGACCATTCTGCTGTTAGGAGCCGTTGTTGCCTATTGACCATATATGGGCACTCTGGTTTCACCCATTAGAGAAAGTAGGGCAGAGCTGGGGTCTGATGACCAGTTTTGGCCGGGTGCTCTGTCCCCCATGCAGCCATCTTGCCTGCCTGCGCAGCTCACTGCCAGGGCTCTCGTTTCATTTCCTGACCTCTCCTCCCCACCCTCACATCTCCCCATTCTTCTGCAGACACAGAAGGCGTTCCCGCTAGACCTCCGATTCACTCCTCTGCTTATGGTGTCCTTCTCTGCGCTCCCCCCAGACTGCCTTGCTTTGTTGTGTTGACGCATGGCTGCTTCCTGCTTTGCCCCTCTGGTCCCTATCAAGGTTATTATTGTTTTGCATTTTTCATTAGTTTTTATTTTTATTTCGTTTTGACTTTTTGTTTTCAAATTCAGTTTAGTTTTAATTAGTTTTTCAAGCGGGTTTTCTAGCTTAGTTTAGTTTCTATTTTTTGAAAATGCTTAGTTTTAGTTGAGCTTTTATTAGTTTTAGGGTTAGTTTTAGTCTTTTGTAATATGGATTATTTGTCAGAAAAAGTGTGGGAGCAAAAACTTCCAATGCACACTATTGCTGGTATTATACAAAAAGAATATAATGTGAATTTGTGCTTCTGACACAGGGTGTGTTTGTAATTTGATATTCCATCTACAGTAAAGTTACGGTAGTGAAGAGCAGCCTTCTTAATGTACGTTGGATGCTAGGATGCCTGCTTGTATTCATGTTATTTGTTTTATTACTGCCTCTTTAAGACTACAGTTGGTTTCACTTGGGTTTACTTTTGTTTTCCTTTGATGTGTGCCAGAGTCCGCAGTGTTCGCTACAGAGCAACACAGTTTTCTACCGCAGTCGCAGCGGTAGGCTTGGTTAAATAATCGTATAATATCCAGATATTTGGAAATGACTGTATTTTCTTTTCTTCCGTGTACAACGCACGTGTATGTGTTTCTACACATGTGAATTGTAACAATAAATACAAATTTCCTTTACATGAAGTCAAGTGGCGGTGTTTTCCATGTCGCTTGCACACGACTTAGGAGCCGTGTTAATGAGCGTACAAAACAAACGTTGGCCCTCGCAAAAAGTATTGTGTAATAAAACTCAACAAAAACATAACACAATTTTAGAAAGACGAAAACTAAGGACATTTACTCTATAATTGTTTTTGTTTGTTTGTTTTGCAAGCAGACAATACAGTTTTAGTTAGTTAACGTTTTTCTGTAATGCCTTGCTTTTATTTTTACTTCAGTTAACGACAATGTTTTTGCTCACTTATTATTCGTTATTTTGTTAGTTTTTGTGTACGATTATAACTTTGGTCCCTATCCTGCTCCAGCCTGGGCCCCAGACACAGAATAGGACCCACACACTGCCTGCCTGCCTGCCTGCCTCTGCCCGAGTGGCTACCGCTGGCTGGCTGTCAGTGGGAATGTGTGTGGAGGACTGGGAACATGCATGTGTTTGATATGGTTTATAACCACAACAGTGTGGCAGAGCAGTGGTGCTCAAGCCCTACGTAGGTGTTTATAATGGGGGTTCACAGCATAAAAGATATATTAACTACCATAGAGTCTATTGAACAACAAATAAATATTTGATAGAATAAAATATATGAATAAATAAATAAAAAACCTTCTCAATATTTGAAATAATCTCGGTGCCGGGATTGTACACCATTGTGTTTGAGGGTGTGAATCACTATTTGTGTGAGTGTACCCTGTCCACTGAAGGTACATTATGTCCCTCTCTATATATGTGTTATAGGATATGTGCACGTGCACTGTGTACCAATGTGTGTTAGTGTGTTCAAAGCAATGTTTCCAACACAAGTTTTTACAATAATTTTTTTCACATGACCTCGACGCAATATAGTGATACTAACTAAATAATTTAATTTAAAAGAAATTATTAGAAACGGTGAAATAATGTTTCCTAACTTGTCATATATCATTTAAAATACATTTTGATCCAGTAGCATTATTATAAATGAATGTGCAGATGCATAGTCTTGTATTTACAATTGGATCATTGTGTGTTTACAAGTGTTTATCAGTACAAAGTAAAATGTTACCAATTCAAGTTTTCAACATGTTTTTCTGTATTGTGCGTCTTACAGAAACCATAACTACGTATGTCAATCATATACTGCATGTCATGCAGACAGGATGATGTGCACACGCAGTCACGCACACACACACCTGTTGTATATTAACACCATATTCACATGCTCTGTGAATCTGGCTATGCTAATCACCTCCTTCCGCAACTACGACAGGCACACACACACACACACACACACACACACACACACACACACACACACACAACATACCACAATCTCTGTACCTCCTGGCCGAGCTATGTGTGATCACCCGGAAAATGAATACTAAACGAGGGGCAAAATGGCTGCCAGGATTCACCTTGGATGTGTGTGTCTCACCAGCGCTGTACACATGCACAGAACAGCCTAGTTCAGAGGCACAGAGCACTGCTTGGGGTTTATTGTTGGGAACTCAGTGTGGAGAACAGACAAGCTGCAGCTATGGTCCATCCATAATGCATTTCTTATAACACACACACACACACATGCTTGTGGCTATAGTGCACGGATATGTTAGCCTGCTGCACATGCATACACATACTGAGAAATATTGTGTGCTGTTAATTAATGTATTTATTTAATTTCTATTTTGGAATTCACAGATTGAGAAACCACAGTATTCTGAAATATTTAATGTTCACATCTAAATCCCCTTGATCATAGAAAACTGCCTGAAATATTTGACACTAAGACACACACACACGTACACGCACGCACACACACACACACACTAGAACCCTGCTGACACCTTTTCATTACTGCATCATTAAAAAAAGGGAAAGTGAATATTTATACTGCATTCTATGTGTGTGTGTGTGTGTATTACTAAACAGAAAGAGCACACATTTATTTTCAGTATGGAGGCAAGAGCTACCTACTGCCACTAGAGCCTGCGTATTTATGTGCGGTTAAGCAGCTTTTATTAATATGCTAAATGTGTTGCGGTCACGTTCCGCGGGTTGCTTGTGAGTGTTTTTGTTTTGTGAGTGAGTGAGAAGTATTTGTTTCCGTTATCAACCCTGGCCAGACGACATAAACCCTTCAGTGGAGCGTTAGCTCGGTTTAGCGCAAGATGAGTTTTTTGTTTTTCTCTTTTTTTTTTAATACATTTTTGGTCCATGTGTCCTTCATGCATGAGGTATTGGTATTTGCGTGCGTGTGCGTGCGTGTAGTGTTTGATGTGGGATGCTGGTTGCTTATGTTTGCAGATGGTAGTGTTAGGTAATCACAACGCACAATCACGCTGATCTATTCCTGAACCTCTGCCATATATATATAGCATGCTACAATACACCCACATCCTCTCTACCTTTCCCATCACCCACACTCATCTCTGGCCTCAACCTCTCTCTCCCACACTCTCTTTCCATCTCTGTTGATTTCTATAAAATCCTGCTCTTAGCTTGTCTCCGGTCCCTGGACATTTTTCACGTCATCTCATTTAGGGTTTTTGTTCAGTTTTAAAAATGTTTTTTTGTTCCTACCGCTCCTGTTCTTTCAACTCGACGCCCTAAGCCGCGCACTAACACTGCCTTCCTTCCCTGCAGCTCTCTCCGCACTGCTTCTCTCTTCCTTTAGCAACCCTCCATCAAATGTGTTGAGGGGGGGGTATTGATTGTATGCTCAGTTGACAGGCACTGTAATGGATGACTCCGACTAAGCATAGGGGGCTGGGGCCTGGGGTGGGGTGGGGGGGGTGTTGAATTGAGGTTCTTGCAATAAGTCACCTGGCCAAGCGAACAGGCCAGCGGGTGGGCAGCTGAGCGGGAATGTGGAAATGAGAGGTGCTAGCTGCATGTTGACAGGCTCCGCCCAGTATAGGGCAAGTTTCCAATCACACTCCGTCCTATCACAGCCCGTCGACGCGCGTCTCAGCCCGGAGAGATGCGTGAGAAACGCGATGAAAGTGTTGTGTTAATTCTGATGTTTTCAAGAGGATGACACGCTGCTGTGTTTGTTTTGGACGTTACTCTGGTCGTACTGCACGTTGAAAAACACAAAGTGTCAGTGTGCTTGCTAGCTTTCACGTCTTGAGGTGCTGCTACGTGCTAATCACCACTGCAGCATGGACAAAAACACCAAGGCAAGAGATGTATTCTCCACAGCAACCACGCTGATATATAGGCAATTCATTTAAGTTATCTTTTTCTTCAATCGCCCCCAAACCTATTCTCTGCCTTATTGTGTCCACACCTTTATTGATGATTATGAGGGGACAGAGCCAGTGTGTCTCCCCAGGCACTCTTGGGGCATTGTCATAATGATTGCAGCGCTTTATGCAGCAGTTTTGTTGACAGCAGAAAATCTTTGTTCCATGGTCCAGAGCTAATAGGAGAGTGCCTGGGACATTTGGGATTAGGCCAGATACTGTAGCTATCTGGCTTTCTATAAATGTACAGTACACATGTGTGTCACATCTGGCATCTCCTGCATACCAACAACCTAATTATATGTTTTCAGCTCATATCAGCATAATGCTTTATGTAACGGGTTTGTAGTACAAATAGCTTGCATTATTATTCATGAAAACATAATAGGTAACATGTGCATGAGTATAATTCACATTGTGGGGAAAATAATCTGCATTATTTTCCAAACCACACCAGTGTCTTGTTGTCTCATGTGCTTTTTACGATGTGTTTACTTAGATATTACTATTTCTACTTTCGATGTTTGTGCCTATTTATTTCAAATGGAGAAATTATATTTTAAGCAAAAAGCTTTCTATAATGACATAATATCTGACCTGAATCAGGTGAGTGGAATGAGATTCTCATTTAAGATTTCACAATTCTGTAGTGACTTGTGGAACTTATAATGTTAATGTACTATAGCGTGTGCTAAATCGATTGAATTATGCATTTATTCCTAGCGCTTGGACCTGATTTACTGCACTCTGAGACAAACAAATGCTAATCCTGTATTAGATGCTGGGCTGTTTCATACATATTCTAATGGACACTTGTTTTAGCATATGTTCCAATCTGATAGCATTGTGTTTGTGGCGGAGCAATGGCTTTTCACCACAGCAAATCTGAAATTAATGCTAAGGAGGTTGTGTAGCTGGGATTTACCGCTGCAGTTTCAAATGACACACTGAACCAGTTAGATGACCTTGTGGGGTTTACACCCCGATTTAGGCCTTTGGGCGCACACGCACACACACACACACACACACGCACGCACAGTCAGACCAACACAAATATGTATACTTGCACAAATACACACAGTAATAGTAAACCAACATATAATAGGGTTTGTAGAGCAGTTTAAATAGGCTTTGAATTCCCACAGGGCATGTCCAATACCAATCTGCCTTGCTGCACAGGGCCATTAAATGTTGACTTAGAGGTTAAATGATGACCCAAACGCTTTCAATGTATTTATTATGAAACAAAGCAGGACAAAACCCCACATAGGTTTTCTGAAAGAAAACAACGAATGAAATAAATTGAGACAGTTCTCGTCTTTGGTTTCACATGACATTGAAGTATTTTCAATCAGAATTTATGTCGATATATATTCAAAAAGGAATAAATAACATCAGTAGGATGCTGATTGGTGAAGGCTAGGCCAAGACAGCAGCAGCATCAGTGAAATATGTTGGTAGCCGAAAACCAAAGCCATTGGGTAATGATAATACACTGTAGGCCTACACACCACCGCATGGCACTGCCCTGTCGTCATTGAGACATTGCAGAAGGTCTCCTCCTTAAGGCACACATTTATAGCTCAATTGGAAGTGCAAGAGATGCTGAAATCTTTTGCAAGCTGACTGCAACTTGAAGCGTTTGATGTCCAATCTTATGCTCCGTTTTCACCAACTGTTGCTGTGGTGACAGCAATAGCGGGTGAGCGGCAGAGTGTCCTCTGTTTTGTTGGACAAGCTAGAGGGCATATTGGGCGTTCAGTCGTGCGTTTGACAGAAGAACGGTAAGCTGGGACACATAGGCTGTTACGAACACAGTTCCCCATCAGACGTGGAGACATTTTGTTATTCTGCTCAGTATCATATACTGTATACTCTAAACCTGGCATGTTGTAGCCAGTGACCCCTTGTTACTCCATTGTAATGTACCTCTACCCAACTAATATCCCGTTTTCCACCTTTAATGTAGATTTTGGTTCTCTGCAATCCCACCACCAGAAGCATCACTTGTGGACCCACAGTTTGAGAAGCAATATCTTGGCAATATTAGGGTACTTTTAGGGTACTTTTACAAAAAGCTTCATGAATAAACCAAAAACTATTTTAAAAATGTTTCACTCTAGGAATAAGGACAAGACAATGACAAGGAATTCAACATCGTCCAGTGACAATGACTAATTGCTAGACTAGAAAAGGAAACATTGGGTGCATCTAATTAGTAGTAAAGGAACAACCATAGGTAGTCTCACTATCTTCCAGGAGGAACTGAAACCACAGGCTCTTCAGGCAGGATTAGAAGACATTGACATGACACTGACCCAGGTCCAGTGTGTGTTAGAGATGCTAGGCCCCATCTGAGAAGACAAGGAGAGGACACATTTCAGAGAGCTGGTTCGATAGCAGCATTCATCATATTCACTATGTACTGTAGTCATATAAAGCTCACTGCTAAGGATTTTTTGTTTGAGTCAGAATATTTACAGTATATTTAAAGGTATAGCCAGCGATTGTAAGATAATATTTCCTCATGGTCTGCTAGCTGCCCCTTCTGGGTGCGTGCTGAAATAAATCACAAAAAATGGTGCAGACTGCACCACACAACAATATTGTTGTCAGGGTTCTACCCTGTGTGTGTGCTCTCACATGGTCCCTGTGGCCACTCCCCCTTCTGAGCTGAGAGACATTCCTGGCCCCTCCTCCTTCACACCTGTTGCTCAATGCCTCTCTTTGTTGGGTCTCTTTGAAAACCCTTCTGTTTGTCCTCATTCTCTGTTGGATTGTTCTATGATATGACCTGTCTGTTTGTTTGCCTAGTTTTGTTCATGTCAGAGAAACATGAACCGTGTTCACCTTTGGTGAGATTTTCTTTGTTAATCTAAATAAAAGTCTGCTGACTGCACATCTGCATTTGGGCCCAATCCCTGTACAAGCCTGACAATTGTAGCCTTGACAATGCAGATAGAGCTCAGATTCTTCTTCTGAGGGAGCACCCTAGCTTTCTCCAGAATGTCTGACCATATTTTCACATTGTGAACATGTGTGTTACACATGAAGGGTTTTATTTAATGTGGTTTATATTCTTCAAATAATAACAAATCACAAAACAATCACAATTGATGTAAAATGACCTTTAGACTAGTAAGAGGTGGATTACTGTCTGACAATAACTGTATCTAATATATAAATACAATAATATTGAATATACACACACATGATGCACACATTCTTACATTAGCAGAAGGATGTCCAGGCTTATATACTTGTTTGCCTTCCATTTGAGACACAGTCAAATGAATGCTTCTCCATGAACATGCTGAGCCATGTAAGCCAGTGTCGTCAATCCTTGATGGTGGATAATGCCATGTGCCCAAAGTGCATTGGCTGACAGTGTAAATAACACAGCTCGTGAGATCTAACCTGTATCTGTAAAAAGCATTAGCCTTTCACATGGATTTATGGAAACTCTGTTTATTATTACTAAATAAGGATATAAAAAAAAGAAAAATCAAACGGTGACTATTGCTATGTGCCGGAAGTGTTTTTTAGAGACTGTCAAAGAGAATATGCCTCTTGCCATTGGCAAAACAAAACAAACCACATTCAAGTTTGACTGCAGTGAGAATTTGCACAGATGAATGTACACTTAAGAGTTGTTACGCAAACCTCATGCACAGTAGCCAGACACCATGTCTGTGTATTTGTGGTCATTGTTTGTTGTGAGGGTCTCTCTCCCATGGCCATGCCCTCTCTCCACATCACTTCATATCAGAGCATATTATCTGACAGCTCATCTTGAGCTGAGATGATCAATTTTAGATCTAGTCATGAGTGACAGAAGTATATATTTTGAGGAGACACAGAACACATCCTGGCAAAATGAAACAAGACATTTCAGAAATAACTACTAATCTGGCAAACAGGAACACATGCCTCCGGTTTAATCAAGAATCAAAAAGTGTTTGTTATTGTTGTGACTAATTTGATATGACTAATACAGTTTTGTTTTCTAACCAGCAGCTTGAAATGCTCGTCAGAGCCCATGGTAAGAACTAGCCACATTGTCCTGTCCTGTTACTGTAAATCAAATACATTAGCAAATACATTATCTGTATTTTAGAGATGGAATCAGCTGTAAAATAGTAATGAAATCATACATTTATTTGCATTATCCTATAGCACTTTGCCACTTAATATGCAGATGGAAAGACATTCATGGTATTTTTGTGAATTTTAATCATTATAAACTAGATCACACACATCACCATAATGAACAAAGCCTACAATATATTATCTTGATATCAACCTTTGCACACGCATGCAATTTTTGACAAGTTTTAAATGTGTTGGGTAGAAATTCTTTATAATATTATATTACAACAATGAAATCAAAAGCCCCCAATTTTCTAAAGTACTAGCACAATCAACATGATAAAATAAATGCCTAACCCCAGAATGATACCATACAGTACAGTAGTCTACACTCTTATTATATAGATGTAGCAAGCTGCTGCCAAAGAAAGTAACTTAAAAGAGTTGTTATTTTATTGTGTCATTATTAAACGACCATCAAGCTAAGCATTGTGTTTAAATATTAATAGGACATTTGTGTTTTAATCAACTTTGTAGTTAAAGCACAAATGTGGAATATAAACACTTAGCTATTTACGCTGAAATGTACATTATGCTTACCATAAGGGCTATTACATTAGCTATTATGGTACTTTTACATCCATTAGCTAATCACATAATGTATTATTATAGTTATTACTACAGTGCTCCTTGCCGTTAATATTTCATTAAATATTTGATCTACAGTACGTTGGAGATACAGGCACAGTATCTTTTACCAGTGTATTGTATTGTAATCCAGTTTGTTTTTGTATGTGTTGGACAACTTGCACTAAACTAGCACTAAACTCTCACCAGGGAGCTTGGGATAATGTACTGTTAGAGGAGCACTCCTAGAATTGGATCCAAAATTACCCCTGTGATTGGTTACCCGTGTTGCAAAAGCATTGTTTGGGTTTGCGTGCATGCCACTGCACTAACTGTGTGGCTGGCGCTCATTTCTACACCTCTCCGTCCAGAAACCACAGGCTTGCATTGTTCTCTACCTATCCCCCGAACACATGCTTGTGTGTGAGCCATCAGCACTGAGGTGCATGGGCAGCAATGTACGATGTCACGATAGAGAGTATATAAATGCGGTTTTCGTCTCATTAGTATTCTGACAGCTATTAATTAGTATCAAAAAGATATTAATTA